>JANHFS010035555.1:0-10163 GCA_032467975.1 Trimeresurus albolabris
TGTTTCTTCCTTTTAACTGCCAGTGGGGTTTGAACTGATTGGGTGGGAGCTTGGCTGTGTTCTGATTGGGTGGAGGTATGTTCTGATTGGTTAAGGAGCTTGGCTTTGCTCTGATTGGATGGGGGGTTGGGTTATGATATAAGGGTAAGCAGGAACAATACCAACAATGAAAAAGACCAGGAAAAAAAGATTCAAAGAAACAAAATCACGTGGCTAAAAATCTTACAAAATTTTTTTTAAAAGCAGATGTTGCAAAATGTCAGATGTGAAGCCCTGGTTGAACTTTTTGATCATTTGAAAACCACATATATAATACAGCTCACAATATTTACATTAATAGCAAGAATAATAAAAATAGACAACAATTTTACTAAAATCATATTACAAACTCAATTCAGTACAAAAAATCAATAGGGTAAATATCAATACATCCAATTCAGTATTTTAAACAGGCTGACCGCTACCACCAGACTCTCAAACATTGTTGCATATCCATGCTTTTAGGTCTTTCAAAAGGCCAATAGAGTAGGGGCCAACCTAAGTTCTGGGGAATGACATTTCAAAGGATGGGTAGCAAGGTAGAAAGGGATCTCTTCCCGAGTCCTGTAAGATGAAATTCTTTAGTAGACAGGACCTGTAGCATGCCTCTGCAGATTCAGTGGACAGGTAGATATAACAGTGGAGGTGTAATCCCTCAGATACCTGGTCCTTTGCCATATAGGTCTTTATAGGACATTTTCAGCATCTTGAAAACACACTTTAAAGGCGATCCTATGTAGTGCACATGACAGTAATATTTGGTAGGTAATCAGGGAATGAGTGACTGAGAGCAATGTGTCCTGGTCCAAGAAAGGGCCCTCTTTGAACAGGCATAACTGTTCAAAGAGGGCCCTTTAACTGGCATAAAGGTCCTCTTTGAACAGGAGTCTGGAATTCAGGAGGATGTCAAGAATACACACAATGTCTGGGGCAGTGCCACCTCATTAAGAACAAGAGATGATAAATCCCTAGAACCAGAAGTCCCCAAAACCTAAAGCCATTCAGTATAACTAGAGTTAAACTGAAATCCTCACAGTTTCCAGTCATCAAGTGACAACATCAACAGCATCTTTTAGTTTATTATAGACAAAGATGTTAAGCTGAGTATCATCAGTGTACTGAAGACACTTACCCCATAGTGATGAATGATCTCACCCATCAGCTTTATGTAGATGTTAAACAGGAGAGGGGAAAGTACCAAACTCTGTGGAATCTTGCAAAGGAAGGACCAAGAGCTTCAGATACAGGGAAGAAAAAGGAGAATCAACACAATACAGTGCCCTCTATCCCTAATCCCTGAATCCAGTCCAGAATGATACCATGGTTGATGGTACCAAAAGCTGCCAAGAAGCCAGGAAAAGAAAGGATGATGAGTTAGCCCCATCCCTCTCCCAGCAGAGGTCATTCAGGTGCCGTTTACGATTGTAAATACATGCCAGTTGCCAAGTGTCAAAAAATTGTTCACATGACGATGGCGATATTATGCCAGTTGTAAAAAATGGTTGTAAATCAAAGACTACTGTACATTGGAACTCCTATATTTCTATTTAAAACTTTGAACCGTTCAGTAGAACTATATTGATGTTTAATTATTATGGTATTTCAGGGGAGAATACACTTTGCAGTTCAAGGCCTCCTATAACAAGAATGCACTGAGCAGTCCAGTGATCAAGATAAATGTTTTACCTGACTCGGAGAAACCTGAATGTTTAAATATTACATATGATGAGAATGCTAGCTTTACTGCTGGAAACACTTTTCCTGGTGAGTGCTTTAACATTTTTTTATTTTCTAATGATAACCCATTAGAAAGTTGGAATGCTTTTTCTTATCTTTTATTTCTTATTTTTCAACAGAATGTTTTCAGCCATCTTTTAAAAGATAGTTTTCCATGTCTATGTCCATTTTTAGATTATAAAATGGCTGTTTCTCTATAGCTTAACATAGCAGTTTGCTGATGTCTTGGGTGCTAAATGCTGCTATATTGAAGTATCATATGGATAGATCTGAATTTAGTCTGCTTAAAATCTTTTTTTTTTGCTCCACGGGACAAAGTGTATTGAGTATGATAAAAAGATTAGGGGTAGGCCTATGGAAAGAAATAAGAATTTTCAAGACCTACATTGAAGTACTGCTAAGAACATTTTATAATCCGATATCAAATCTAAGACTCCAAAATCTGAAAAGCAATTATCTGTAGGTATTAAGGAATATTGTTTCTCCATTTGTACCTTGCATTACTGAATTGGCAGAATACAAATTACTCTTCCGTTATACTCCCATTGGGAATATATCTTAATATTCCATTCTTCTTTAGTGTAATCCTACCAAAGTTAAGATTATTCGAGTCTATTAATACTTTTTGGAAGCAACTTTCTATTATTCTTTTCAATTTTAACCTCAGAATATTTTAATATTCTAAGACAATTGTTCAGCAATTCAATTGTTTTGATTTGCTTCTGTAGTCATTTCTTAGTGCTCTTAATCTCCAATCCAAATGAATTTATGCATCCAACTGGTATCCCAGTTTATGACTAGCTATTAACAAAGCCCAAGATTTATGAACATATCCCTTGTAGAGGTAATTTTGGATAAATTGTTCAGCAACAATTACAAAAACTTGTACAGCAATATGCTTTAAACCCAAGAAATCAAAGTAGAGTTAAGAAATAAACTCAGACTGGCTCTTGTCTGACTCTCAGGAGTATAAGAGGGAAGGAAGAGAAGATGCAAATGGGCTTTCAAATGTTATTTCTATAGCCCAGGGGTATCAAACCGGTGGCCTGTGGGCCGGATATATCACACACAGGCTCCGCCAAGCCTGGCTCCACAAAGGAAAAAAAGTCACAATACGTCACATGGCACGGTCAAGTTTGACACCTGTGCTATAGCTTTTATCACTAAAATATAGTTCCAGTCAAAATGGGGAGTCAGTTTCATGGTTTGGCTTAGGTCAAAATGCTGACATCAGTCCTGAAGCCTGATTGCATTTTCCTTTCTCTGTCCTATCATCCTGGGCCATGGCATTGGATGCTTTAAATAACTGGATGCTTTGTCATCAATGACTTGGTAAACTGCTTAGAGAGGGCTATTTTGATGCCGTATATAAGTCTAAGTGCTATTGGTATTCTGGATTATGGCACTGAATGCTTTGGGTATGATGTGATGTCATTAAATGTCTGGGAATATGGTAATGCAATTTTATGGAATATACATCATTATAGTATCCTTATTAGCTTCTTACATTCTTTGACATGTATTTCTGACTAGTAATATTTTACTTCAGAGTTTTAATTTGGAAATTAAGTTTAGCAACATGTGCGAAAAACATTTCTTTCCCTGATGCAGATTTCATGGTTAGTGTTATTTCTGAAGACGGCAACAATATTAAAAATATAAATCCACGAAGGATTTGTATGAAAATCAGGGAAAAAAATAGTGATGATACTTTATCAGAAAATGTAAGTAACAGAAAACAATATGTGCAACAGGTAGACAGATACTTTACGTATGCATGCAAATTTAGTTCAGTTTAACCTCATCCATCAATTTATGTATATGTTATTTTTCCATCATATCAGATGTTTCACATTATTGCCTTGTTCAGTAATAGATAAGGTTCCGATGCATTGGTTTCAGTATCCTTAAAGTCCAAAGAGGTTAGAGATGAGATTACACGAAGAATCACGTCACTATTATCTACTTGGATCATGAGATAATTTTATAAGCGCTTTTGAGTTTGAAAGATAATACTTTTTAGTAGGGGAGTCCAATTATCGAATTTATTCTATAGAAAAGTTTGACTAGGTTCTATGATTTATCCTCTCCTATTGCTATATCCCCATTAATTTTAATAGTTGTATGAATTTGTTCTGTATGCATTTTATTTTACATTTTCTTTAACCTAAATATCAACATAATTAACTTTGATCTTTTAAGATAGTCCATTGATTTATTTTTTGCTAAAAAGTAAAACAACAATGAGCTTCATTTTTACTATATATATTCTTTTTTAGGTTCTTAGTTAAAACAATATCAATCATTTTATTTAGATTTTCAGGGATTCAGAGTAACTGAATTTAATAAAATTAGTTTTAAATACTTACATATATAATGTGGCTTTCTCTAAAACCCTTTCTTTTTTCTTTCTTTTTTTTAGTTTGCAACATTTGAATGTACCAAAGCAAACAATGACAAGGATGATGGCTTTTTTTGCGTCAGGTTAACAAATAATGTTGTTTATATAATTCTAATATAATGATGCTTAGGAAAAAACTATAAGAGGCAAAATAATCAACTTTGGTCTTTAAATATAGTTTGGTTTGATAGCAATAATTTCTTTTTATTAAGATTAAAATTCATATTGCAGGTAAGATTTTTTTCTACCTAGGTATTGATATGTTGTCTGTTAAATAGCTGTGTCTAGAATAGTGTTTCATAATTGAGAATATACATGCAAAAATATAATTTTATTTGAGACTAATTAGGTTAATTAAAGCATATTGATGTCATGAATGACATAATAGAAAGTTTAAGGGCTGAGAACTGACAATTCAGGAATGTGGTATAGCAAGTATTGCAGACATGAAATGTGAAGATTCCATTTCTTTCTTTCTAATCAGTCTGAGTATTTCTTATTTTCAGAATGAATAAGATATATAATAAAAACAAGTTAACTTCAAAAAATAGATTTTGGTTCATTTGTTTCAAAGAGTAACAATATTTTACTTTAATAGTGAAAAATATTGAGAATTTAAGTATTGTAAATTTTAAAGAAATACTAACATTAGTGTTTATAATTTAGGAATAAAACAGTTCCAGAAAAAGTGGGCAAATACATCATCCATTTCGTATTTGCAATTGACAAAACAAATGTTCTTAACAGTAAACAGGTAAGCTTTTGAAATAATACGTAAAAATGTGTTTTACATTTTTAAAATTGTATTTTATTATTTCTGTAGTAAAATTTTAACCAACTATTAAGTTTTGTGTTGATTTCTATAACATGCATAAATACGTTTTATCTTTGTTAGATTCAGAAATAAAAAAGTGTATTAGAAGAATCATCTAATCAACTGACATCTTTGTTGATATTAGATTTCTTGGTCCAGGACAGGGCTAAAAAAAATAATAATAATAATAAATAACAACTTTACATTGTTTAACGAGGCTGCTAGATTTAAAGTTGACTGTCAGATATCCAGTGGTATCACCTGATTCAATTTTTTATCAAAAACTGTAATGAAGCCATACAGAACTGTTGATTGTTCTCTGTCAGTGACAGTTACCTCTTATACCCATAACAGTTTAAACCTATTGCCCCTCCCTCTCTATCTGCATTACATGATATTAAAACTGAGAGGTTGTTAGTTGTTGACATAACTGACATCTTTGCTCTGTGAGAACTACTAAATACAAAAAGTATTTGCCCACTTTTTCTTCACATAGTTGAATACAAAATTGCTCATGCACTATCCAGTTGGACCTTTCCTATACCTGTGATGAGGGGGTGTGCCATAAGCTTCACTGTGTAGAGAATATTTGCTACATGCAAATAGGGATCTATTAATTTTGTAAATAAGGCCTTTTGTTTTGCAGAGAGTTAATTTTAATCAGTAATTATTAATTCAGCTATCCCCCTTCCTGGCACTGCCTTTTATTGGCACACTTTTGAATTCTAGCAAATATGTGTCACGTTCATTCTGGGCCAAAGGATCAGAACTTGTTTCAACTGGATTTGGAGAATTTAGTCTGGCAAAATGAAGAAGTTGGGATTTTTCTATGGCTTGATATGTGTTGTCCTCCTGTTTCCAGCATTATCAGTTGACATTATCAGAGGGCAAGACTGTGTAAGCGAATAGGGAAAAAAGAAATCTCTGTAAGATTCCTTACCTAATTTAGTGTCTGTGCTTGTCTATTTGTTGATACTGGTAGTCCTCAACTTACAACTGCAGTTAAGGCTCAAATTATGATGTAACCATGCTGATTGTTAAAAGATCATCTCGTCATCAACACAGTGTTATATTTTTTGAGCATTAATTAAGTACAATGGCTATTAAGTAAATCTGTAGTTTTGGTAAGCCGTGGTAACACAGTGGTTAGAATGCAGCATTGTAGGCCAAGTCTGCTGACTGCCGGTTGCCAGCAGTTCAACAGTTCAATCCTCACCGGCTCAAGGTTGACTAAGCCTTCCATCCATCCGAGGTCGATAAAATGAGGACCCAGATTGTTGAGGGCAATATACTGACTGTGTAACCCCCTTAGAGAGGGCTGTAAAGCACTATGTAGCAGTATATAAGTGCTATTAAGCAAACCAATTGTCTGCAATAGGCGTTTTAGCAGAAACCTGAGCAAACGCCAGTTTCTGGCAAAAAATGTTGTAAATCAGTTACATAAATATGGACCAATTGCTACACACCCAAAATGCAATCATGTGACTGGGGGGGGGCAGGTGTCAGAATTTTGAATCTGGGTCCTAAGTACCTATATTGGGTCCTTCATAACTTTAAATGAAGAAACCAGTCTTGTCAAAGATTATCTGTAGTTTCCAATATGTAACATAGAAAGTCATAAATACTTAGCTAGGCATGTTTCTAGTCCATTGCTATCATATGAAACAGTGAATAAATGCTAATAACATTCTCAAAAAAATATTTGAATGAGGGAAGTCAGTTCATGCTGCTTTTGTACGGCCAGTGATAAAATTTAGAGAGATGAACTAATCAACTGTGTCACTATTTTCTGGGATATATGCTTTATGATTTTAAAAAAGCTGCAAAGAATCAAAACATAAATTCAAACAAAGTTACTTAAGCATTCTGAAGCATTTATTCTAAAATAGGTTACAGTGTATCTTAAGCAAAACAACAAGCAGCACAATTTTAACAATGAAATAGAATTGTAACAATCATAAAATTGCCACACCACCTTTAACCAAAGTGGGATTAAACTTTAAAAGTTTAAAGGATCTGGTTCATGCATATTATTGAAGCATGATTACCTCTTTTTGACAAGAAATTCTGTGATACTAGTGTAGTAATACATTGCCAATTGCTTCATCTGCTAGATGGAATGAAAGGAATGAAATATGACAAGAATATGAATAGGTATTTCTACAATTAGGGCTAATGCTGTTAATAAATTTCTATATGTACATTAAGCCTCTGTATTTTGTGTTTTTTTTCCTCAAGATTATAATTGATGTGGTGCCAAACCAACCAGTACTGTTGAAGCCACTAACTTTGCCAAATACTCCTGCTGTTTCTAATGTTCAGGAGATTGACAGTCGGACCCTTGTCAAGAACTTGACTCTCATTGTAACGGTGATTAAACTGAATTGTGGTTTAAAATGGAGTTATATACATACATACATACATACATACATACATACATACATACATACATACATACATACATACTGTCATAGTTCCGACAGATGAAACACTTCAAAAGAACTTCAAGGCATTGTTTACCTTAAAGAATCTTTTATTGGAGAATAAATCGGCACTACCTAATTGAAGCCAAAAAACTGAATTCCCCTCCCCTTGGCATAAAGTAGCAAAGCACAATTCCATCCTCCAACTAACAGTCATAAATCACATTCCCCAATTAGCTTGAAATGGGCTTTCTCCACAGCTCTTCAACCCGCCAAATTGTTATCAGCTCTGGGCTCAGTAACCTTGAATTCCCACAACTTGAAATTGTTGTTATGACTAACTGGACTCTCATCCACCTCCCCTCTCCCAGCATCAATCAACTCTAAAAGCAAAAGAAAAAAATGAATGCATTTCCATCTGTTGTCAAAGCAATAACACCTGATGTTAGCAGCATTGACACATACATACATACACACACACACACACACACACATATACACACATATACACACATACATACAAATAGCAGGCAAGATCTGTATCAGATTCAGAAAAATCCAAAATTAAACTAGGTCAGTTTGTTAAGGTTTTTAAGCAAGTCTTTCTGAACCAACTAGAATTTCCCAAACCTTCATGATCACTATGACATTTTAAGGAGCTTTTTGTAGAGATTTTACATGTCTATGAAAAGACTGTTGTGTTGCTTTGCAGCTCCATACAGATATGATACCAAGATAGAGAGAAAGAAGAAAAAAATCCATTTTTATTAGCCCACATCATTTAAGCAAAATATTATTTGAAGGGATTTGTTAAAGTTTTGAAGGATTTGCTGAGAGGAGACAGAGAAGATAAAAGAAATCAAGTTTGAGGGCATTATTTGAAGGGATTAAAAACCAAGATTGTTAAAAGTACAGGGGAAAAATATAGAGTTTGCTTATTTGATCAAGGTCAAAATAAATATGCAGTTATTTTTGCAGCCCTAAATGGACTTTTGCTGCCTAGGAATGAATAATGAGGCTTTTAAGATTTTTTACAAAATTTAAGAGATGAGTTATGGAATCTAGACAGCATTTTTTGTATTTTAAGAGGTGGTGGTACATTGCCAAAATTGTTTGTAAATTGATGATTAAAAGGGAAATTATTTACATTTTTTTATTCTACATTTTTCCTTTTCTGCACTTTCTGTTTTTATTTTTCATTTTTATATTTAGTTTCTATTTTTATTTTTCTAAGTATGATATTTAATAATAATAATAAAGTTGGAAGGGACCTTGGAAGTCATCTAGTCCCACCCCCTGCTTAGGCAGGAAACGTTATACCATTTCAGAAAATGGCTCTCCAGTCTCTTTAAAACTTCCAGTGTTGGAGCATTCACAACTTCTAGAGGCAGATTGTTCCACTGATTAATAGTTCTGTCAGGAAATTTCTCCTTAGTTCTCGGTTGCTTCTCTCTTTGATTAATTTCCATCTGTTGCTTCTTGTCTTGCCTTCTGGTACATTGGAGAATAGTTTGACTGCCTCTTCATTGTGGCAGCCCCTGAAAAAACACTGCTATCATGTCACTTCTAGTCCTCCTCTGCATTAAACTAGACCAGGGGTGTCAAACTGCTGGCCCGCAGGCCGGACGCGTCATGAGGAAACCACGCCCACCCCGTTGCCAGCAATAGAGAAAAAAATTCCGATACATCGCGCGATGTCAAGTGATGTCGTGAGTTTGACATGTCTGAACTAGACATACCCAATTCCAGCACCCGTTCCTTATATATTTTAGACTCCAGTCCCCTAATAATCTTTGCTGCTCTTCTCTGTACTCTTTCTAGAGTCTCAACCTCTTTTTTACATCATGGTGACCAAAACTGGATGCAGTATTCCAAGTGTGGCCTTACCAAGGCCTTGTAAAGTGGTATTAATATGGCACACTGTATCTAACTTCGCTATCTATACATCTATATTTGTATAGATCATTTTGTTACCTCAGTCCTTCGGGACTTTCTGCCATTTGCCCAATGTATGAAGGTTTAAGAAGCCAGCTTTCCCAGGCTACAAATTTCTAGGATTTAGGTAAGTCTCTGAGGCACAATTTCTTTTGCTGAATCAATAAGGGTCTTTGGTTAAATTATTCCACGTCTTACTGTATCCCTGCAAATATTCAGCATACTAAATTTCCCATTCTCTATCATACGTGCCCACAAATATATAAAACATATCACTGATTTGGAGCGACAGGAGAATTTTACTCCAGAGAACAAAAAAGAGGTTAGATTACTCTCATGTTCAAGGCATTTTTAAGCTGTGAGAGGCCTAAGATCAACACTGAGTATGTCTAGTTTAATGAAGAGAAGGACGAGGGGGGACATGATAGCAATGTTCCGATATATAAAGGGCTACCACAAAGAAGAGGGAGTCAAGCTATTCTCCAAAGCGCCTGAAGGCAGGACAAGAAGAAGCAACGGATGGAAACTCATCAAGGAGAGAAGCAATCTGGAACTAAGGAGAAACTTCCTGACAGTTGGAACAATTAAGCAGTGGAACAACCTGCCTCCAGAGGTTGTGAATGCTCCAACACTGGATGTTTTTAAGAAGAGATTGGACAACAGTTCATCTGAAATGGTATAGGGTTTCCTGTCTAAGCAGGGGGTTGGACTAGAAGACTTCCAAGATCCCTTCCAATTTTGTTATTCTATTCTATTCTATTCTATTCTATTCTATTCTATTCTATTCTATTCTATTCTATTCTATTCTATTCTA
>JANHFS010035809.1:0-10152 GCA_032467975.1 Trimeresurus albolabris
CTATTCTCTTTTTCTGTGCATTTTTTCCAAACCTTCTTAGACAACAAAGGCCTTGAATAGGAACACTGGAATGCTTCCTCTACAAACTTTTTCCCAGTAAGGGAATATGTATCAAAGTCATCATATAGTCTCTTGTTTGTCTGGGTTTGGAATGAAAACAAAACATGTTTTCGTTGGAGGTCAAGATAGTTGGAAAGCATTCTTATGCTTAATCTTGACAAAGCTGTTGCAATCCACACTTTTCCCTCAATGAATGTCTTTTTCCTTTCATTAACAATTAGTACTCCTATTAGTGTTCCTGTGGCCTGAAAATCAAGTTGACAAACTATAACTTTTATGTGAATATTGCTAAGGAGAAGGACCATTTTTCTCTGTTCTTGCAGAAACGCATCTCTGGTATGTATATCCACATTAGTTGTTGGGATGGTTTCTGAGAGGACGATGCAGATCCGATTTTTTACAGCTAGAGTTTCCAAGCTTCTTTTAAAGCTTTCTCCTCTTTCATTGTCCTGATAAAGGAGGCCAATCCACGTCCATCGGAAATGCAGGAGCAGCTTGAAAATTGCTGAGTAAGGAGGTTCTGGGTTTGGGGTCATCCGGTAGAAAAAAGGAAAATGATGACTTTGCTGAAGAATGTAGCTAATCTCACCAGTGTTGATCTAAGAGGAAAGAAGGTATTGGTAGTTTGTGTCACTTTTAATGTTAAATGTCAAATATTTAAACATAAGTTGCTTTCCCCACCTTTGAGAGAGGTTTCCAGAAAACAATGCCTGCATGAAATATGCTAGCTCCCTTGATGCTCTCTACTCCTGTCCTGTTTGCTCCTTTTGACCCTAGTGAGGTCTGAAGTAATCTGTGGGTGATCCTTATGCAGCAAATCCTTCTGGTCAAACTCTAACATACAGGTGAGCCTGGGTGATGAAGTGGATTCATTTAGGCACTTTTGCTGCCAACAGCTGAGGCTCACATGAGCCCTACACACACTGTGGGTCATCCAACTAGTAGATCAGACTCTAGAAGTAATCCAGATTAGATAGGCACATCTTAATGTATTGGAACAGAGAACTTTCCTGATTTAGTAGTGTCATAAACACAGAAATAGATTTCCAGTTGTGAGTGATGACTAAACCCAATACTCTAATATGAGTCTGCAGCCATTCTGTGAATCATAACATCGGATCTTTTTTTTTACTGGGGTTCTAACATCAATATGCATTTGAACAACTGAAGGCAGATCTTATACAGTCTCCAGCCAGCCACAGGAATCCATGCTTACACTGATAATAAAAAATTGGTTTGTTTTGTCATAAAAACTATAAACAAAAAGTCAAATGCTATAGTCTCCTGAATCAGGAGCTGGGGTAGCTAATAATAGACTCAGACATCTGAAATGCAGAAGCCAGTTTAATAACTTCACTCTAAAGCACTCAAGATAAGTGTCCTTGTGGCAAGCTTCTGTTCATAAAGGAGAGAATAAATGACTGGATGGAGCCTTAAGCTTTCCAAGTGCTTCTATGGTCTTCTGTTGACCTATTCACTTTTCTTTCATATCTTTCTTTTGCAATTTCAGCCCTAGACTCATTTTTTTTAAAAAATGAGGAATTTCATGCTTATCAGAATTATTGCTAGACTAGCCTGCGTCCTGGATCTCAATCACTGGAGGTTTTGAAGGAAAATTTAGAAAGCCCTTTGCAGTGATCTGAGGATTGCTGCTTTGGATGTGGAATCAGGTCAGAAGATCTCTACAGCCTCTTTTAAGTTTTTCATTCTATGTTTCTATGAATAAACCTACCTCTTTAGCTCAGGTCACCAACTTTTCAGTTTAAAACTAACTCATTCAGCACTCATATGTTCTTGGCACTTTTCTTTTTTTGTCATACCATTTTGAAAATGCCTGATTGCCATTGACCTAACTCATTTTAATATTACTTGAAAAAAAAAGTCAATTCATGCTTTCATTTCATGCTGTTTCATACTATTAAGTACTGATATTGGGGTTTTTGGAACAAACACTCATTTTTGCAACAGGCCCCATTCTACTATTCTCTTTCTCTAAGGCTCTGTGTGCCTTAACATTTCTCCATCCTTTCCCCAACTTTATTAAACAGTCTATTAGGTAACCCAAGGTCATCTACAGTCTGTTTACTTCTTTGAAAAAAAGACTTTTCAGTGGCAGAAAAGGAGAAGTCACAAACCCTATGCATTGTTTCCAAGCCATGTTGTGGCAGGGAGATAAAAGAAATGTATATATTTACTTTATGGAAACAAAATTATTGTAGATCTTTTAATATCTAATCTCTGCCTACAGGTTTATCTGGAGATATATGTGAGGTCTGCCTTTTAGTCTAATTTGAAAATTCAGAACATGCGATTAAGCTCATTTTAACTTTATACCTGTGGAATTTTGTAGATGCCCAAGACAGTAGAAATTTGATCAAAGAGTTCAGAATCTGTGTTTTCAAGAACTGCCAGAATATTCTTTGGTCTTCCACATCTGTAATTTGGAACATTCTCCTGCCCTGTAGACAGCAAATTCATCATGACCTCGTATGTTATTCTTGCATTGAGGAAGTTATCATAGATGTTGTAGCCCAGGGTGATGTTGGGTAGGAGCCGAGAATTCTGGTTGATCTTATGAACACCCAAGAAGAAGAGCAGGACGTGGTTGAATATTGCTGATGAACTGCAAAATAATATCTTATCTGTACAACAACACTAGGCAGCTCTGAACCATTCATAAAATATAGTTTAAAATATATTCTTCCCTTCAAAGCCAGGCCAGAGATTCTCACAGTTCAACCCAACATTGCCCAATGCTTGAAGGAGTGAGGTCTTTGTAGCCCTCTAGAATTCTTCAAGAATTTTACATGTGTATATATATATATATGTTCTCATAATATAATATTATTTCTTCCTATTATGCCACCTAGAAAGTAACATTTGGACAGATTCAAGAGCTGGATTTAGTCTTGAGCAAGTGGTATTATCTGCCCATTACTCAATAAGCCATCTTTAGAGCCACAGGTTATTTTGCTGCAGAATATTGATGTCTTTGCAGTAACTGCCCTCTATTAAAAATCTTTAATGTAATCCTCTACAATTAAAACATTAGCTTATTATGTAAAGTGTCTATTCTCTGTGAATTTTGTCTTTAAAAGCTTTTCTTATTTAATGCCATAGTAAAAAGAAAGCCACAAAAGTTTATAAAACAGTAAAAGGCATCAGTTGGAAAGAAATGTTGGAAAAGGAGAAAGGAAGGACTGAGAGCAAGGTAAGAAAGGAGAGGAGATTGTGGAAAGCTCATGAGGTCACCTTCAGCTCAAAGGTATTGAGACACTTGGCTGTGAGATTGTGGGCAACTATATAACTATGGTATAGAAATAAATAAATAAAGAAAATAAATATTTGCACAGCATCAAGGAAATCATTCTGAGAAGAGAAAGAATACTACCCAGGCAAGAGCCTTCGTAGAAATGTGCTGCCAAAATTGCTTAATTAAGACTGACTCTTGCAGAAGAACTGAAAAGGAATTTTGCATGCTCAACTTTTCAAGAATCTTCATGTGCTCCAGGAGTCTTTTCCCTAAAGCAAATTGTGAGAAGCAATAATAACCTGAGGAATTGGGAAAAGAGAAAACACCAGAAAGGTTAAACTCAAGCACAATAATCCTGTATATGCCCAAATTACCTTCTCAATCTGTGGGTTGGAGGCATGGAGAAAATATGGGGGTAAAATGCAGCAATTATTTTAGATGTTATTCCAGTAATCAGATAGTCTCCTGGATTGTAGTAATTAAACTCCTTAAACTCCTTAAATTCTTCTGTTATCACCTCAAATAGACATTTCATCTGCATTGTGGCACAGGAAAATTGGGAGAGAAGCAGAATGAAAAAGAGCTTCATTTACTGCAGCAGCAATTGACATATAACTATGGAGATCTTTCCTATAGTCTCTTCTTTGGCACAGTGCTGGATCTCATTGCTCACAAAAGAGGATAACGGCAGTGAAAATTTTCCAGTTTCATCTCAGATCTGGAAGAAAAGCCTGTAATTTCAGACTGGCACAGTGCCTGCCTAATTCTACCTCTATTCTCAGCAATGCCAGAGATAGTTCCAGGTCAGATTTTGAGTTGTTGAACATCCCTTTATTGTGAAATTGCTTTAAAACTAAAGGTAGTGGTGGAAAATAGAATAAACAACCATTATGTTAGTAATTAGAAGGGGAATTGGAAATGACTGTTACTACAGAGATGTGCAATTGCAAAAAAACAGTTTTGCATGTCTCAGGGGCATAGTGCTAGTTTTAGTTTAGTTTAAGGGAACAATTCAGGATAGTGTCTATGGAGATACTCAGTTATGCAGGTCATGGTTGTCCCTAGGGTGCTTTTTCAAGAGGCAAATGGACTTTCTTGTTTTTCTTGTTGTATACCCACAACACAATCCTTTCAGCAGTTCTAAGAAGGCTCTACACCCATTTGCACAGATAAACTTCCAAGTGGTCCCAACAACTCTCTAAAACAGGGTTTCCAACCGGGAGTGCGAGACGATATTCCAGGGGTTACGAAAACTTGGGTTTAGAAGTTTCAAAATTATACTGTATACATGCATAATTCGTTGCTGTTATTTTGAACTTTTTTAAGGGGTGCAAGAATATATTAGAAGCATTCTAGGGTGCGGGGTATAGAAAAGGTTGGGAACTGCTACTCTAAAGAATGCAAATGACCAGCTGTCTGGAAGGAATATAAATCCTTCCATTCCTCACCATCCAGTCAGAGCTGAAGAGGTTTCTTGGATGAGAAGTAAAACTCTTCAAAGAAAAACAAGGAAGTCCAGTTGCCTCATTGAAAAGCACCTTTGGGACAATTCAGTTTTACTCTAGAAACCTATTCCCTGAGATTCCAAATAATATCAGGTGATAAAGCAACTGAACATTTTTTCACTAGCTAGTGAGGGTCTAGGACAACTCACCCTGGTCAACGTCACTGACAACTTGCTGTAGGCAACTTGCCACACGACAATTCAATGCAGGATAACTCAAGAGAGGGACAAGTGAATTACAGCGAGCCTTGTCTTGCTTTAGGTTCGAATCTTCTCAAGTTAGAAGTCCTTGAAGCTGGGGTGAGCTGCAATTCACTTGTCCCTCTCTTGAGTTAACCCACATTGAACTGTCCCCATGGCAAGTTGTCTCGCAGCGAGTTGGCAGGGCGAATTGGCCAGGGCAAGTGGGCAGGGCAAGTTGTCCTATTCCAAACGAGTGGGGACAATATAAGTCCTTCTTATCCTATCTGATGTGGATGAGGCCATCTTCCTTAATGGTCAGATACTCCAGAATAGTTATCTCTAGATATTGTTATATAGTATCATAACATCAACATTTTTTGAATAAAAACTTTCCTGAACACTGCCTTCTATGGGGCTATATATAGAAAGGGAGTATGGATGGATGGATGGATGGATGGATGGATTATGGGCTGTCACATGGTAGAAACTTTTAGTGATATCATAGCTAGGTTTTCTCAAGGAACTTCTGTCTGCCACATGACTCTTTATCAAAACGACATGCACATTTCCACTCTAATTGAGTTCATCCAAGTGAATTGAGTGGTTGTTAAATGAATTTGGGTTCCTCTAGTCACTTTGAATGTTGGAAGCCATCTGAGAAGATCTCTAGTAGTGATCCTGTGACCACAGGATGCTGCAACAGTCATAAATAATTGCCTGAAGTTTGATCACATAATGGGGGGATGCTGCTTAGCTCATAAGTACAAAGACCGGTTATAAGTGATTTTTAAAAATGGCTTTATAACTTCAAACAGGGAGTCACCTTGACTTGGTTGAATGAAGGGCAGCTATATAACTGTTATAAACAAACATCACTAAAGGAATGGTTCTAGTTGAAGACTGCCTCTATAGGGCAGTTTTGCTAATTAATTGTTCCTGGAATTTTTTTAAAATTATTTTATTTATTATTTACTTCTCTGCTGATGATACAGATTGTTCTCATTGTTAATTTGAATATAATGTATACTATTATGAAGTACTAATCCCAACACATGGAATTTTGACAGGAAGAAAGTTTTGAAAGAACTGCCTTTTCCATAAAGACCAGTTCATTTCCAGAATGAAACTATGATAATCTGTTGTCGCAATAAAGAATCTTTTGGCAGCTAATGGAGCAGAAAATATATTTAATAAACAAATAAACCCATGGTTTAACAACAGTGATTAAATGCTGCCTTAGATGGCCATCTCACTTGAGTTCAATCACTGCTCCTTATATCAGCAAAATCTTTGATGTTCTAAATTGGTTGTGTGGATCATTGATTCCATTTTGATTTTGTACTACCTGCAGCATCTTGGACCAGTCATTCTCTCTAAGCCCCAGATAGCAGGCAAGGACAAATCCCATTCAAAAACTTGTTAAGAAAACTGCAAGGACTAGTCAAGGCAGATATTAGGGGAGATAGTCACAATCCCCTTTCTATGACATACACATTTAATATAATAAACATAGCCCCAGTATTATGGAAATTAAAAAATAGTTATCAGTACTTGTTGTTTTGTGGAGTTTGGAGTAAATCTGATTGATAGTATAGGTAATCCCTGAGTTATAAGCATTCACTTAACACTTGTTTGAAGTAACACGATAAGCACCCCCTAGTACTTATGAGCAAGTCCTAAAATTACGAATATTGCAGCACCACCACAGTCATTTGCCCTTACGAGTGACTGCAGAGGCTCTGCAACATTCACCTTGGTTATTCCCTCCCTTCACACCCTCTCCCTGGGCACTAAGCCTTTAATACTCACCCTGCGAAAATTGAGATCCTTCACTTTCTTGGCTGCTCCAGGCCTTTGGTGTGTTCTCATAGAATGGAGGCCTAAAGTAACGTAAGATCACGCAAGATTAGTGGGGTGAGATCTCATGCTACTGATCTCGTGTGATCTCATGGTACTTTAGGTCTCTGTTCTCTGCAACAGAGAACAGAACTGAAGCTTCCATGTGCCTCCAGAGGCTGCATCGGGGCATCGGAGGCCTTTGCTAGGCCACTGCCACCCAGATCTGAGGTCGGGGGATGCTTCTGTGGCCCTCCAGTGACACAATCTGTGCACCAGAGGCCTTCTCTGGGCTGCTGCCACCCAGAAACGGGCTGCTGGAGGGCGGCGGAAGCATCCCCTGGCCTGAGATCCAGGAGGCAGCAGCCTGGAAAAGGCCTCTGGTGCCCGGATCGGGCCACCGGAGAGCTGCGGGAGCATCCCCTGGCCTCAGAGCTGGGTGGCAGCAGGAACTGCGGCAGAGAGGAGATGGATCTTTTAAAGGTGAGTCCAGTGCAGCAGTAAGGGAGGGGGAAGCATGAGGTATCTTAGTGGGTCATGGAGGCCTTGGGGGACTGTTCCATCGCTAGGCCCTCCATGGCTTTCCTCACCCTGAGATACCCCATGTTAATTTAATGAGCCATGTGCGTCTTAACGAGCAAGGGAGTGATCTTGTTCGAGGTACGAGATTCACTCCCACGAGTTTTCGAGTTATGAATGGAATGGGCAGGCTCCATTACACTCGTAGCTCAAGGATTATCTCTAGTGCAAATGAAGCTAAGACAAACCCTACAGCATGAAATCACATCATGTTGCCTATTGCTTAAATCTGTCTAAGTGTGAATTCCACAAGACCCACTTAGACTACCTGGGATACCAGATCTCCAGTAAGGGAGTGGAAATAGATCCCAACAAGGTGAAGGCAATATTGGAGTGGGAGCCCCTTTGGACTAGGAGGCAACTGCAGAGTTTCCTGGGTTTTGTGAACTTTTACCAATTCATCTGCATCTTCATCCAGATAGCCCTATCAACCACCAATTTGTTAAAGACAAGGGGAGGGGTGAAACCAAAGCCCAGCCAGCCCCTGGATTGGTCCCTTGACTGCCAAGGCACTTTTGAAAAGTTGAAGTGCCTGTTTTCTGTGAAGCTGGTCCTGAACCATTTCAACCCAGAGGAACCATTTGTAATATATGGGGATACCAGTGATATAGCAGTGGGGACAGTCCTACTCCAAAGGAATGCCAAAGGGGAATTGCAACTCTGTGCCTACATCTCAGAAGTTGTCTGACATTGAAAGGTGCTGGGTTATCTGGGAAAAGGAGACTTACACAATCTGATTGGCTCTCCTGGCATGGAGACAGTTCCTGGAGGGTAGCAAAATCCCCTTCAAGGTCTGGATGGATAATAAGAACATATAAATACTGAATATTCCCTGGAAGCTATCTCCTAAGTAGGTCTGGTGGGCCCAGCACTTTAACCGGTTCAACTTTACACTCCAGTATCTGCCAGGGGAAAAAAAATCTTCCTTGCAGATGCCCTCTCCTGCACACCACAGTACAATAGTGCCCAAGAGGCAGTGGTGATGTCCATCATCCCATCCAAGCAGTGGGCAGCATTGACTCTAACACAACAACCAGCGATGTCCCAGCATGGGCTAGAGCCCAAGACTCTAGCCATCAACCAGGAGTGTTTACATTGCAAGGGGGGTTGGGCAGGGAGTGCCCATTACACATTCTGCTCCATGACTCATTGGCTGTGCCCCCCAATACCTTTCCAAGGTAGGGAAGTAAGGGGCAGGGGGACTTTTGTCTCCTGGCCCTCTCATAAACATCTCCCTCTGTATCCCTGGTAAAACTTCAAGTCAGAGGGACAGCAGTGCCCTTTCTGATAAACACAGGAGTATCATGCTCAGTACATAACCATCTATTAGGGCTTCCTTTTTCAGAAACTATGGAAGTGGTTAGGCTGGTGGTAAATCCTTGCCTGCCTCCATTTTTGACCCTTTGGAATGTACCATCAGTGATTCCCGCCTCGCTCATGAATTCTTATACCTTCCTGATTGCCCAATGCCTCTTTTGGGCCAGAATCTGTTCACCAAATTACAGACTATTCTCTTTATGGGGCAACCATGTAGAACTCTCATTTTCCCCAGAACAAGCTTGGCATTTAATGGTTCTTCAAGTTTCACCAGATACCATTGTCTACCAACCACCTGGCTTGTTGGAACAATTTGTACACCTAGATGTTTGGTACCCTGGAATCCCTGGACAGGCTAGTAACACATCCCCCATAGAAGTAACTCTTTTGCCCAATGTGCAACCAGTTTCTTTATGACAATATCACATATGTACTCAAACCTTACAAGGGCTGGAACCTATAATTGACCATTTTCTTGCCTATGGACTCATTAGGGAAGTTTTTAGCCCCTATAATGCATCAATATGACCTGTCAAGAAACCCAATGGCTCTTACCATTTCTGTCAAGATCTGTGGGCTATCAATCAAATTACAGTTACAATACATCAGATGGTTCCCAATCCTTACACTTTCATCAGTCAGTTAGGTTCTCATCTCATTTTGTATATAGTTATTGATCTGAAGGATACTTTTTTCTGTGTTTCTTTGGCACCTGTGAGCCAACCTCTATATGCTTTCCAGTTGCAATACAGACAGCTTTGCTGAACTGTCTTACCCCAGGTTTTTAAGAATAGCTCTACCACTTTGGGGAACATGCTGGCTACTGACTTGGCTAATGGTGGCCACTTGGTAATATGCTGTTATGTTGCTGATGGACTGCTGACTCTTGTCCTGATGGGTTTGTTCTCCTATACTGTGCCACACATTTATGAAGCTGTTTTGTTTCCCCAATGTACACATCTGCACATGGCTCACTGCATTGTACTGCATATACTGTGTTGCTCAGTTTGTGTCTGGGTGTTTTATCCTTGGGATGGACAAGCTTATGCCTTAGTGTATTCTTGCGTTTCAAGAATCAGCAGTCCATCTGCACTTAAAAGACAAAGGCCATTATTTTGAAGACAACAAAGTCTACATTTTAGACAGAGAGGACCCTTGATTTGAAAGAGGGGTCAAAGAGACCATCTATGTCAAAATTGAACAGCCCTCTCTCAACAGAGGGGGGAGGGATACAACATCATCTATCTCCAGTCTACAACACAGTCCTTTCAACAATTCCAAGAAGGATCTACACCCATTTGCACTACTCAGGTGATCCCGAAGACATAGATAAGCCTCCAGGTCAGTGTTTCTCAACCTTGACAATTTTAAGGCATGTGGACTTCAACTCCCAGAATTCCACAGCCAGCATTGGGAGTTG
>JANHFS010036332.1:0-10121 GCA_032467975.1 Trimeresurus albolabris
GAAAGATACACCCAGAGAGAGGCGTGGCAAAGTTTTTTTTTTTAAGTCTTAGTCTGAGCAGGAGGGCTGAATTAACCTAATCAGTGGACTCTACACCCATTCTGCTGGAGAATGGCAGCCATACAAAAAGTCGTGAAACTTCTTAATGCCAGCCACAATGGCCAAAGCTTCTCTATCTGCATGTAATTGTGCTCAGCAGAAGACAGAGTCTTGGAATAATAGGCTACAGGGACTTGTGTCCCATCAGCCCTGAGGTGGCTTAAGACAGCCCCAATCCCATAAGGAGATGCATCACAAGCTATGCTAACTGGCAACTGCTCATTGAAATGAGCCAAGACAGCATTTGAAGACAACAATGCTTTGACCTCAGCAAAACTCCTTTCATGGACTTTTGTCCATTTCCATGGAGCCTGTTTGTCCAAGAGCCGGTGTAATGGCTCTGCTACTGCGGCCTTGTGGGGGAGAAATGAATGGTAAAAATTTAGAAGTCCAAGGAAAGCTTGAAGCTCGCTCTTTGACTTGGGACTTGGGGCCTGCTGAATCGCTTTGAGCTTAGATCCTGCAGGATGGATGCCTTTGGCATCTATACAAAACCCCAGGAATTCTGTGGAGATTACTCCAATTTTGCACTTCTCCTGTTTGAGCTTCAGCCCTGCTTCGCGGAAATACCACAAAACGGCCCAAAGCCTGTCAGACAAGTTTTCAACTGATTCCCCAGTGATGAGGACATCATAAAAGTATGGGCATACTCCCGGGATGTTACGGAGCATTCACTCCATCACACTTTGGAAGATGCCAGGGGCTACATTTACCCCAAACTGTAGCCTTCGGACCTTGAAGGCATCCTGGTGGGTCACAATTGTTTGGGCCCCTGCCGTGGCATCGTCCACTGGCAGCTGCTGATAGGCCTGCACCAAGTCTAACTTGGCAAAAATGCGGCCTCCTTGTAGAGATGCCAGGATGTGGCTCACTACAGGCACCGGATAAGAGTGCTGCTGTAACGCTTTGTTTAGCGTGCATTTATAGTCAGCACAAATGTGGACTTTTCCGTTGGCCTTAAGTGGCGTGACAATGGGTGTTTCCCATGGACTACTATCCACAGGTTCCATAATGCCTTGCTGTAACAGCTTGTCCAGCTCAGCATTGATCTTTTGCTTAAGCGCATAAGGCACCCGATGAGGCTTAATCCTGATCAGTGCGATGGAAGGGTCTAACCTTAAGGCAATTGGAGGTCCTTTGTAGGCCCCTAATTCAGGGCTGAACACATCAGCAAACTCATTACACACCTCTGCAAGGCTTGCCACTTGCAGACTGTGTAACCCAGTCACCTGAATTCCAAGTGCATCAAACCAATCGAGTCCAATTAGACTCGTACAGTCACCGTCAACCATGACAATGTCCAAAACCCCCTCAAAGTTCTACACTGCACTCTGAGTGTGGCCTCTCCCTTCATGCTGACTCGGGAATTCTGGAAGTTGGTCAAAATAAGATTCGATGGCCTGAGCTTAACTCTTTGGCCACTTCTACAGCAAATCTGCTTGAGGGTTTTCTGGGAAATGATTGACAGAGCTGAACCCGTGTCCAGCTCCATATCTAAGGGGACCCCCTGCAATTTGACTTGAAGCCGAAGCTTTTTCTTCAATAGGCAGTGGGTACCTGTTCTCGATACGCTCCTCCTGGTCGCGCAAAAACCTACCCTACTCTGACTGGGGACCCTGGTACCTTTTTGAGGCACCTTTTCTGATGGACGGTCTTTCTTGCAACTCAAATAGATGGTGGCTATGTGGCCTTGCTGGCCACATGCCCGGCAAGTAGTGGAACAAAAATGACAGTCAGTACGTCCACACCCGAAACACCAAGAGAAGGGAACTGCCTTGTCAAGACTTTTGTTGGCTTGCCTTTGGGGCCTTCTTTCTCCTCGCTGTTGCAAATGATCAACCTCGTTGTCCGATTCTGATTCTTCAACCCTCTCAGTGACCTCTTGATGTATGGAGTCTGAACACTGAGAGTTCTTTGAGAACTCTCTGCAAGGCCTTAACAGTTCCACCTGCTGCTGCTTCAGCCATTATCTCCCTCAGCACATCTTGGAAGGAAACAGTTTCTTTGGCAAAAATCTTTTGCTGCAGCTTTCAGCTCCTCAGACTGCAAACTAGCCGGTCTCGTAGCCATTCTTCAAGTCTTTAAACTCGCAAGGTCTTGCAGCTTGATGCAGAGCAGCAATGAAGTCCATGGCAGACTCTCCTGGACATTGGTCCCGCTGTTCAAAAGCATGTCGCCATGCTATGACTGACAGCTTTGGTTCGAAATGTTCTTTTAGCATTTTTTTAAGCTCTACATAAGCAATGGATTCCAAGGGTGCTGGAGCAACCATGTTTTTAGTGATGTCAAAAGTCTCTTGACCGCAAACATACAGCAGCGTCGTGGCCTTAAGTCCATCCTCATGAACATGGTTGACTCTGAAGTAATTTTCCAGCCTGGCAACGTAGGAACTCCAGCATTCAGGATGTGTGACGTCAAATTCAGAAAGACGACTGATCTTCGCCATGATGATTCTTGGCAGCCTTTTTCAACACCTCATGCTGCACAGGCTTCCAAAGGGGTTCCAGGACAGTCCTAGTTGTACTCTCCTCCAACGTCTTTGTACTGGCAGGCAGAGTGGAAGGAAGTTGGAACGCCGAACTTCTAAGTGCTTGCAGGCTTTCCGTTGTGAAGTCAGCCTTTGAATCTTCTGCAGCCACAATCCCACCTTCGTCGCCAATGTTCTGTTTCTCGCGTTGGTAGGCATTGAACAAGGCAGAGCAACAAACAGGTACTTCTTTATTCAGCTTCAACAGAACAGCAAACAAAATGGCTCCGCCCCCTTTTATACCTTTTGCAAGGGACAGCATCAGCCAATGAATGCAACATATTTTCCCACTCCCGTGCATGCTCAGTAAGCCAGAGACAGCCTGTTTGGCCTGGGCAGGCCACGTGGTCTGCCCAGGTCTCAGTGCAGCTTCCTGCATCTGCTCTGTCAATCAGAGCCCAGGACATAACAGTAGCCATCATTAAATTCAAAGGAGAGAAACCTTATACAGAATCTTAAACAGAACAATAGAGTTAGAAGGGACCTTGGAGGTCTTCTAGTCCAACCCCCTGTCAAGCAGGAAACCCTATACCATTTCAGACAAATGGTTTCCAATCTTTTTTTTAAAACTTCCAGTGTTGGACATTCACAACTTCTGAAGGCAAGTTGTTCCACTGATTAATTGTTCTAAATGTCAGGAAATTTCTCCTTAGTTCTAGGCTCTCTCCTAAAATTAATTTCCATCCATAGTTTTGCCTTCAGTTGCTTTAGAAAATAGATTGATCCCCTCTTCCTTAGCTATTGGAACACTGCTATCATGTCACCCCCTAGTCCTTCTTTTCATTAAACCAGACATACCCAATTTCAGCAACCATTCTTTACATATTTTAGCCTTTAACCCCCTAATATTCTAATTATCTAATCAAATGTTATGTTTGCTGTTCGATGCGGCATTGAAGAGGCATCAGGTGAACACAACTCTCTTTATTGCAAAGGCAAAACTGAAACTAACAAGCACATGCTCCACATTCAGCCTAGGAGGCAGCAACCAATAGGAACACAGTATTCTCCCACTTAAATGCATAATAAGTAGTCTGCAGACAGAAAGTCTGGCTTGTTGGCCACATGGCCTGCTAACCGTTATTACACAGTTTAAGCACTCAATTCTCAAATTTAACTCAATACATTACACCCCTTCCCCCTGGATCATTGACACTTACAAACTTTGTTTGTTTGTGCAATTATTAGAGATATTCAAAAAGGCATAATGACAGACAATGATACATAAGCATGACATTACACTGTTCCAATACAAGAATACCTAAACATTCCAGTTTGCAAGAAAACATATAAGCATTCAAGATTGCAATGGAAAATACATAAGCATTCAAGTTTGCAATGACAAAAATCTTATGTAGTAGTAGTATTTCAGTGGCCCTGTTGCCTGCTCCAAATGTCTTGAAGCTGCTGCTAGCTCCCAATCTGCAAGCTCGCCTTCATGCTTGGCAGACCGGGGCTTTGGGTCCCGTCTGACATGGGTAGAGCCAATTCTTGAAGGCTGGTCTGTTCCAGTAGACCCAAGCCTGAATCTATTTATCTGTGGCTGGCCTGTTCTGGTAGGCCTGAGCCAGTGTTCCTCAGTGAGGTAGAACCCACCGGATCGGCATGAAAAGCTGATTGAGGAACCAATTGTTGGCAATGTCCCATGGACGCAGTGCCAAAGTTAGGAGCAGCCTCGTTTGCAACACCCCCATTCAACAATCGCAAGGTTTCGCTTCCGCTGGGAGACTCAGATTCACGTTCACAATCGTGTTCCTCCTCCTCCCCCTGAGCAGAGTCATGAGCAGAAGGGTGGTTTGGTAGCCTCTGTCACAGCTGGTCTATGTGCCTGCGAAGCACTCGACTGTCTTCCAGGGCCATTTCGTATGAGAGCGGCCCTGACACCTTGCAAACCACAGCTACCACCCACAGTGTCCCTTGCCCATAATTGCGTTCCCACACTGCGTCACCCACTTGCAAGTGCCTCGGTGCCTTAGGCTGCTGCACTTGTGAAGCAACCTTGTCTGGATGTAAGCGATCCAGCTTCATGATTAAGCATCACCCCCATCTTAACTCAGCTGGGCTTTTGCCCATAGAAGTTCAGGGCATTGTGCATTGACAGAGTAAGAAATCTGCCAACCTATGGTGCCAGTTGCCAGTTGCAATCCTCTTCAAAGATTCCTTGGTTGTTCTGACCATGCACTCTGCTTGGCCATTAGAGGTCGGGTGAAAAGGAGCCAAAGTGGCATGCCTAATCATATTCTCCCTTAGAAAGGACTGAAACTCTGCAGAAGTAAATTGAGCTCCGTTGTCTGAGACTATGACATCGGGGAGCCCATGTGTTGCAAAGATGCTGCGCAGAATCTGGATGGTCCTGGCAGTAGTCATAGTGGAAACTGGAGCGACCTCTAACCACTTGGAGTGGCTGTCCACGACTAAGAGGAAGAGTTGCCCCTGAAAGGGGCCTGCAAAATCAATATGAATCCTCAACCATGGGGCTTGTGTGGTTTCCCATCTGTGGACCAGGGCATGTGGCATTTCTGGCCTTGACTGCTGGCAAATAATGCAGCTGTGAGATAGCTGCATGTGAGTGCCTTCATCCGGACTATTCCCGGATGTCCCTCATGCAGAGAATCAAGGATTCTAGCCCTCAGTGAGGTCGGGATTACAACCCGGCTGCCCCACAAAATGCAACCCTTATGAGAGGATAACTCATTCTTCTTTCTCCAAAAACTCTGAAAGTTAGTGCCTGGACACGTTTCCAGCCATCCTGTGAGCACACAATTCAACACGCGGCTCAGCATGTCTGAAGCTGTTTCAGCAGCTACATCCTCTGCGTTAAGGGGAGACTCTGGCAAATCCCGGATAGCAGGATGTGATTAGCGGGATCTGGCTCCAATTGTGGTAGGGTAGCCTACCAAGGCCATCTGTGTGGCCCATTTCCTTGCCCGGTTTGTGAATTAGACAATAACTATAAGCGGACAGGAATATCGACCACCTCAACATACTAGGAGAAATAATCTGGGGTATTTGCTTGTTCGTAGTGAACAACCCCAGAAGTGGCTTGTGGTCTGGGAAGACCGTGAAACGGCGGCCATACAAATAGTCATGGAACTTTCATATACCCACCACGATGGCCAATGCCTCCCTATCAATCTGTGCATAATTGCATTCTGCTAAAGAGAGAGTTCTAAAATAATAGGCTGTGAGAACTTCTGTTCCGTCAGCCTGAAGATGGCTTAACACAGCTCTGATCCCGTATGGGGACAAATCACAGGCAATGCTGATTGGAAGCTGTTCATTAAAATGAGTTAACACCACATTTGATGACAACAGTGATTTAACTGCTGCAAAACTTTGCTTGTGGATGCTTGTCCACTTCCATTGGGTCTTCTTGTCCAAGGGCCAGTGTAACAGCTCTGCCACAGCAGCCTTGTGGAGAAGGAATGCGTGATAAAAATTAAGGAGTCCCCAAAAGGCCTGAAGTTCTCCTTTTGTCTTGGGACTGGGTGCCTGCTGAATTGCTTTGAGCTTGGATTCAGCAGGATGAATGCCTTCGGCGAAACCCAAGAAACTCTGTGGAAGTGACCCCAATTTTACATTTTTCCTGCTTTAGTTTCAGGCCCGCTTCTCGGAAATGCTGCAAGATGGTCCTAAGCCTTTCAGTTAGGATTTTGACTGATTCCTTGGCTATGAGGACATCATCGAAATACAGGCACACCCCTGGAATGTTTCAGAATGTGCACTCCATTACGCTTTGAAAGATTCCTAGGGCTGCACTAACCCCGAACTGTAACTGCTGCAGCTTGAAATCTCTCCTGTGGGCTACTATGGTCTGGGCCTCAGCTGTGGCATTGTCCACCAGCAGTTGCTGATAGGCCATCTTGAAGTGAGATAGTATCTTTCACGAATATCTTTTGTTGTAGCTCTCGACTCCTTAGCCCACAAACTCAGTCTTTCTTCGAGGTCTTTGAATTCACAAAGTCGGGTCGCTTGACGAAGAGCAGCTATGAAGTCAGTGGACTCACTGGGATGCTGGTCTTGCTATTTGAAGGTGTGCTGCCAGACAATGACCGATAGCTTGGGCTCAAAGTGTTCTTTGAGCATCTTTTTAACTTCTGAATACGCGATGGACTCGAGCGGGGTTGGTGCAACCAAGTTCTCAGTGATATCAAAAGTCACCTGACTGCACACACACACACACACACACACACACACACACACACAGCATCGTGGCCTTCAAACCATCGTCTCGAACTTGGTTAACCCACAGGTAGTTTTCAACTCTCATGACATAGGAGCTCCACTTCTCCGGATGAGCAACGTCGAATTTAGAGAGTTTTCCTATCTTCGCCATGGTGAGTTTTTCATGGGCCTTTCAATGCCTTGTGCTGCACAGGCTTCTGTGGGACTTCCAGGGCGGATCCTTGGAAGCACTCTCCTCCAGCTTTTCCATACTGGCAGGATAGAGTGAGGGGGGGAACCGCCGTTCCGACCCAGCATCTCCTAGGCCTAACCCCCATAGTGATTCACTCTTCAGATCGAAGGCAGCACGATCCTAACTGCCGCATCAAACACAACTCTCTTTATTGCAAAGGCAAAACTGAAACTAACAAGCACATGCTCCACCCCTATTTATACATTCAGCCTAGGAGCCAGCAACCAATAGGAACTTGTCTTGTCAATAGTTTCCAAATAATTCATCTTTTGGGGAGTCACAAATGCCTTCTATTAATTTGGATCAGCATCAAATTCATCCTTTGGTGACTGTGTTTTTGAATGTCAATCCATACTTTAACATACCTGAAGTATTGGAAGAATAATTTGGGGTTTTCACAAATTGGGGTGATTCAAGAACAAATCAACAATGACATCCAGACATACTGTGAAAGGAAATTTTATTCTCAAGAACAAAAGGCTCTTTTCTTGAAGGTAGACTATGGAGAAAATGGGGTGCAGGGACTTGGTTTTATAGGGGGACTGGTTTTTGGTGTGAGCAGGAAGGGTGTGGGTTGTATACATGCTGGTTTCACAGTGTCCTTCCTGTGCAGTTTGGGATGTTCTTTCTTTGGGCTTTGATCCTGTATGAAATCCGGAAAAGATAGATTGCCCTTGCTCTCAAATATGTAGATTCTACCTCTGGTATCTTCCTTTCTGTTAAGGGAAATCCTGTATCCCCATGGAACCAGTGAGGTGCCAAAAGGAAGGTTGGGCAGATCAGAGGTGTTTTAACTTCTAACAGAAAAAAATGTATATAAAAAGTAAATATACAGATGTGTCTCTAAGATACTCTTTTATTTTTTTCAATTCCTTCTCCTCTTCCACACATGATATCCAGATTTGAATTCTAGTCTGGAGGACTACTGAGATGATTGAGAGAATACAAGAGGCTATAGGAGAAAGAGAAGATGCCCCATGCCAATTTTCTTTCTGAAAGGACTAGGGCTTTAGGGCAGTTCTTATGCGTTTCCCTTCAATAATAAAAGGGAGATAGAGAAAGAGATAGAAAGACAAATGGCCCTTCAATATATTCTGAGGGAGTGCGATGGTTCAGTGGTTAAAGACACTTAGCTTGACAGCCTCGGTTCAATATTTGAGCTCTGAACAACAGGGAGAACACCTGTAATTTGCTTCAGCTCCTACCCACATAGCAGTTTGAAAACATGCAAAGGCAAGTAGGTTAACAGGTAGTACTTTGGTGAGAAAATAACAGCATTCCATACACTTCAGTGTTTAGCCAGCATCATGGCCTTATCAAAGTCCAGTTTGGAAGAGGAGGAGGAGTTGGAACCAGAACTTTCCTACAGGGATGGCATGTCTTCCTTGGCATGTTGGAGAGGCCAGGGGGGCTGAGGATGATGCTGTCCCAGACCTCTCAGGCATTGGGGGAGGTGGTCGACCAAACAGAGAGCTCCCTGCTCTCACAGACACAGGGGAGGATCAGCTACAGGCTAGCAGTGGTACTGATAGGCAGCAGATCCCTTCTGATGAAGAACAGCTACTCTCCCCACTCAATCCTTGGGCACAGAGAGTAGAATGGAGGCTAGCTCAAAGGAGGGCTGTAAGGCTACTTGGGAGAAGTTCGTCCCACTCCTCCTCACTTCTTTGTGGACGTGCCTTTGGCCTTGTGGACTTGCCTTGCCTTGCCCTGTGGACTTGCCTTGCCTTTCTCTTTGTACCGTGACACTGGACTTTGCCCCATGAGCAAATTCCCTTCTCTTTGGACTTTCTTTGTTGTTTATTAGATCTTGTTTGGGGGACTGAGGGTGGCTGCCTTCTGGGTAGTGTAGGGTCAAGTCTTACTGGCTCTTGTAGGGCAGTTTATTGTGGCATTTAATTAGAACAATAAAGAACTCTATTGATGACTCCCTCTGCGTAGGCGACCTGGGTCATAACAGCCATGCTGGCCACATGACCATGGAAAATGTTGTCAGACAACACTGGCTCCCTCAGCCAGTAAATGGAGATGGGCACCATGCCCTAGAGTTGGACCCAATTGACAGGGAAATCTTTACCTCTTACGTTATATTTTAGAGATAATCTTGCAAAAGTCATTTTGAAGAGCTAAAGGCCTGCTACACAATGAAGAAAAAAAGAAGTAAAATGCAAGGCAAATTTTTCTTCTTTGGGACAAAATGCCTCACATGTGACATTCTGCAGCATTGTGCCTCATAATCTGGGGGCAGATTGGAAAAAAATCCCGCAGGGTGAAAACATGAAGATCAGTTCAGGAAAAAAACTATAGTGCTTTCTGATTGGCTAAATGCAGCCATAACATAATACAATGGCATGAATATTCTGATAATATACTGACTTAATTGCATCTAATAGTTTAAGAAGCTGTAAGGAAACCAACCTTGCCTCTTGTCTCTTAAGTGCAGTCATCCCTTATTGTCTACAGTAGTCATTGCCACCACCTCCGGAGGTCCCTTTTTGTCCTCACCATCCACTTTTCTTCCAAATATGGCTAATTTGCAACAACAATAAAGTGTACTTAAGTGGTGAATGGAAGCTGCCATAGATTTCTTTAGCAACTGTGAAAAAAATAACGGGGAAAATGGCTTTCATGGGTTTCCAGCTCAAAGAATCATGCCAGTGGCAAATTAGTAATTATTACAGGCAAGTGTCTTTTGTTTAGTTTCCATTTTATTTCAGCATCCTTCAGAGAAGTGGAAGATGGTACAAAGGTAGGACTATTGAAAAAAAAATACAAGAAAAAAAAGACATAGATAGAAGATTTTTTTATATCTAGATTCTCTAAAAAGGGATTTTCCTCTGGATTAAAATGAAAATAGCTTTGATTCTTTTATCATTATTCAAAATGTGTTTAGATTTTTTTCCTCCTATCCTAAACTCTACCTTAATTAGTTTGCCCCACTGCTCCTGAATCTTTGTAACCATTTTGCCACAAGGAGAAGTGTTGGAATATTCATGAGCAGGAAGAGACATGTGGTAACTCAGTCAGCCAATGTGAGTAAAGAGCTACTGAGTCTGTGCAGAAGTATTAGAAGAAGCT
>JANHFS010036754.1:0-10102 GCA_032467975.1 Trimeresurus albolabris
TAACCACTTACAACTCTTTGTTTAGTGAGGTTGTAACTTGTTGAGGACTACCCGTGTGTCCAATGCTTCTCTTCCACCCTTTCCCACGGGCCTACCGTGCAGGGTTGTTGCGAGGAGCGCAAGCCAGGAGGGTGCCAGACTTACTTCCCTGCGGCGTAGACTTCGGCCGTGTCGAAAAGGTTGATGCCGTTCTCGTAGGCGAGGGTCATCAGCTGCTCAGCCACCTGCAAGACAGACACGGATGGGATCTCGGGAGCCCAGCCGAACAAGCCACGATTGCTAGTCTCGTCCCCTGGGATGTGAGGTTTCGAGGGGCCCGGGCTCCCTCCCCTTAAAGCAAAATAAAATCTAAAAATAATAAAATGAAATACAAAGCTCTAAATACTATATAAAAACATAAAATCAGCTCTAAAATATATTTTTTTAAAAAACAAGCCATAACAAATAAAATAAGCCACCAAACGTACAAAAACGAAATGCTAAAAAACTTAAGTGGTAAAAAAAATCCTCACCTCATCTGTTATCTGTCCTCCAAAAGTCACCCATGTTCCTACAGCAGACCCGAGGAATAAAAACCAATATTTTATTTAATAATGAGATCAGTTAATTATGATTATTATTTTAGGAAACGGGTAGAATTGGATTTAAGGGGATAAACAGGAGACCCACAAAAACTCCCTCACACCCACGTGTTCGCTCACCTAAGCCCAGGCAGGAAACCCGCAATCCAGACTTCCCGAGGTTTCTGAAAAAAACACACACACACACACACAAACAAGCATATGAAAAAGACGGTTGTTTGCTGGCAACTGTGCTCTGATGCTGGCTTGCGAGGAAACACACAAACACACCCAGTGTGCGCTGGGCAAGGAGAGCCCCCTGCGACTGGGTCTTTCAACCGGACATTGTGAAAATCTGGGCAGAAAAAACCCATTTCAGGTCATCCCTGACTCCAATCGCTATTCGTTTAATGACCGTTCCAAGTTACGACAGCACTGACTCGTGACCTGCTCCTCACGCTCACGACCGTGCCTCGCAATTACGACCCTCGTGGCATCCCCCTGGGATCAAAATTCAGGCACGTGGCGACTCACAACAGTTCGTTTAGTGACCGCTTGACGTGACAACAGGGACCTCGGACCCTTTTTTCACACTTACGACCATTGTGGCATCCTCAAGGTCACGTGATCAAAAGTCACTTGGCAACTGACTCGTATTTACGACGGTCTTGCGACCCCCTTCGGACAAGCAAAAGTTCCACTTAACCACCATGTGGCTCATTTTAGCAACTGCAGTGGATTCACTTAACCAGAAAGGTCATAAAATGGAGCAAACCGTCTCCGGGGCTCCGTTGCGGTCGTTAAGTCGAGGACCGCCTGCTGGGGATACCCCCCCCGCCCCCTACCTGTGCTTCATGCCGGGCTGCTTGGTGGCTGCCGGGCCGGAGGGGGCCACGCTCTGGGTGGACAGCTGGCCGAGGCTTTGGGCCACCATGGCCACTGACCGAAAGCGGCCCCGGGGCCCGGGGCTCCCCGCATTCTGCCGGCTGAGCCGCTCCTCCGTGCTCCGGCTCTTGACGCTGTGCTCCGAGCAGGCGAAGGAGACTTGCATGCCGGCCACTGAGCCGGCGCCCTTTCGGAGACGGAATGGCAGGGGGCCAAAAAAATAAATCCTTTCCTCGGATGGGACGAGCGGCAGGAGACGGGTCCGGTCAAAGGGGGGAGGGGGCAGCCCCTCGGAGGCCTCACCCCCAGTCCCAGCTGGGGTGGGGGGGCAGCTTCGGAAAAAGGAGGGTGGTGCGAATGCCGGATCCGTCCAGCTTGTGGCCGGAGAGGCAGCTGGAGCAGGGAGGCTTCTCCGAGTCTGCCACGCACGGCTGCTCCTGCTCCAGAGAGACCGCAAGCCTCGTGCACGCACACACACACAGAGACACACACACAGAGACACACACACCCGGAGAGACACAAGCTGTCCTTTCACTCCGGGCTGGGCTGTTTCATCTTCCTGCTGCTCCTCCCCTCCGTGGAGGAAGGAAAACTGCAGGTCATCAGCAGGCTCTCCGGAGGGAGGGGGCAGCCTCTGCCCCCCCCAGGTTTTCTCCTCCTTCTCCTCTCTTTTCCTCTTCTTTCTTCTTCTCCACTCTTTTCATCTCCTTCCTCCACTCTTCCTTTCTTCTTCCTCTCCTTCCTACTCTCCTTTCTCCTCCTTTCCTCTGCCTCTCCTCTTTTTGTCCCCTTCCCTTCTTCCTTCTCTTTCTTCTCCTCCTCCCCTCCTCTTCCTCTCCTCCTTTTCTTTCTCTTCCTCTTCTTCCTCCTCCTCCTCCTCCTCCTCTGCAACCATCACAAATACAAGTCAGTTGCCAAGGGGCTGGATTTTTGATTGTGGTGGGTGTTCCGTCACTGGAGGCTTCTAGGAAGAGACTAGACGGGGCTACTGGTCTGAAATGGTCTCCGTGGTGTCTTGCTTGAGCAGGGGGTCAGACTAGAGGACCTCCGAGGTCCCCCCCGACTCTTTTATTGTTATTTTTCTTCGGATAATTTGTGACTACAGGCAGCTCGCACAGGACACACACACCCCCATCTTCCCCCACCCCCAAAACAATTGTCTCTCCAAACCCAGTGAGGCTTTTGCCAATTTTTATTTTGAATTTCTCAGCGGCAAGCGGAGGCTCCCTTCGCTAAGGCCTTTTGCTGTTTTGTTTTGTTTTTAATTTATTTATTTGCAAGAGATGAATAATGTATCAGCCCTTATTAGAAAGCCTGTAACCCAACACTTCCCCAAATGTCCTTCCATGCACCCGGAGTCATAAACAGAGACCTCTGCAATATTCATGGCAAGTCAGGGAAGGAAATACAATATTTATGGCGCGCCGCCCGGCGGGGGATTTCGGCTCCCCGGTGCTTCTTGCAAAAAGGGTTTCTGTCTGTCTGTGTGTGTGTTTGTGCCTCCGTGTGTGTTTGTGTGGGTGTGAGAATTAAGAGACATCCCCTACTGGGCCATCTGGACACAGTGTCCAAAAATGGCACCTAAAGCTTTGGAAATCCCCTCTTTTTCCCCCTCCGAGGAAAAATGGACAATTTGACAACCTTGCTGGTGGCTGGGAGTTTAGGAGAAGGGAAATAGAAGGGGCAGGAACGGAGGAAGAAGTAGAATAAAATAACAGAATACAGAACAGAACAGAGGATGGGATGGGATGGGATCTGCCTAGAAGATGCCATAAACTCTTGTCTCTGCAGGATTGGCAAGACAGGCCCTCAAATGGGGCAAAACACACTTAAAGACCGTCTTGCTTAGCACGGAAATATTGTGCTCAATTGCGGCCGTAAATTGAGGATTTATCAAGATTTATTGCAAATGTTAAGAAACCAGCATATATTTTCTCTGTTCAGACAGTGCCACCTAGTGGCAAGCAAAGGAGCTACACAAACACAATTCAGAAATATATTGCTCCCTCATCCATCTATCTATCTATCTATCTATCTATCTATCTATCTATCTATCTATCTATCTATCTATCTATCTATCTATCTATCTCTAGCTAGCCATCCATCTGTCATCTATCTATCTATCCATCCAATCTCTATCATCTATCTATCTATCTATCTATCCATCCATCATCTATCTGTCAATCCATCTGTCATCTATCTATCAATCCGTCTATCATCTATCTACCCGTCCGTCCGTCCATCTGTTTGTCATCTATCAATCCATCTACCTGTCCATCCATCCATCCAGCAAATTGAATGGTTTCTACGGGAAATTTGCACACACACACATCCTCTCACAAGCCCCAAGCGCAAGAACAATGCATCTTGCGAATGTCCCTCAAATTCTCTTCTCTGAAAGTAACATCAGAAGCCGGGTCTTTTCACCCCACAATCGAAAAAATTAAAATAAAATAAAATTACGCGGAGTGATATTTCTGCTTAGCGCTCGGTTGCAAAAATAAACAAATAAATAAAATGCAGAGCAGGACCAGAGGAGAAAAGGACGCGTGAGAAGCTTTATATCCAAATATATTTTATTCTTTATACCGTTTCCATCTTCCCTTAAACTATGAACACAATCCACTATGGGACGAGAGGATTCAGCGTCTCCACTAGATAAACCGGCCAACGAAGGGAATCAAACTAAAACGAGCCAAGTCCAGTTGCCTCGTGAAAAAGCACCATTTGGGATGAAATGCAAACTTCCACGAACCATCCTTCCCATCAAAAAAAAGAAATAAGTTGCCCAGGCCCCAATCCACATATCAAAGGAAAAGGTCTGCAAAGGTGAACGTGAGCTTGGGAGGGGGAAAAAACCCCGTGCCGCTTACCGATACTTCATGCCCGTCGTCTGTGCCGTGCACTCGTCCAGAGACAGGCCGTGCATCCGGAGATACTCTTCCCTGATCCGCGTCTGGGCCGCCGCCCGGATTTCCCTAAATTTCTGCAGCTCGATGTTGTCGCTCTGGGGCAACTGCTGCAGGCCCCATTCGGAGTGGGAGCGGCTGGCCACGCTCCGCAGGCTCCCGCTGCACGCCATGGACAGCATGGTGCCCTCGGCCGGAGGACCTGCACGGGGTCCGGGGACGAGAGGGGGGTTCGCCTTAGATCGCTCTCGCCACGGCTGCTGGCCCAGCCAGCCTGGCGATCCTGCCTTCCCGTCGGCTCTCGCACCGGCGCCTGGTTGGTGACCAAGACTGCAAGCAACGGTGTCCTAGCCCGGAGCAGAAAAGGATTATGGGTAGTCCTTGGCTTGCAACGGTGACCATTCGGCACTGAAAAAAAGGGACTTGGGGCTGGTCCTCGCACTTACGACCGTCGCAGCATCCGCAGTCGTGTGATTATAAAATCCAGATGCTTTGCAGTCGGCTTACAAGTTTGTTTAGTGACCGATTGGAGTTACAACAGTACTGAAAAAGGCGACTCAGGGCCGGTCCTCACACTTACGACCGCCGCAGCATCCCCGATGGTCACGTGATCAAAATTTGGACGCTTGGCAAACGATTCGTATTTATGACGGTCGCAGCGTCGGGGGGGGTCACGTGATCCCCTTTTGCGACCTCCCGACACGCAAACGCAAGAGGGGATGCGGATTGACTCAACCGCTCTTATTAACTGCAGCAATTTGCTTAATGGTGACCAGAAAAGTTGTAAAATGGGGCAAAAGTCAGCTAACTATCTCACTTAGCAACGGAAATGTCGGCTTCGATTTTGGTCGTTAAGTCGAGGACTCCCTGCGAGAGGCAGCAAACCTCCGTGTTTTCAAACTTGGCCACCGGGAAGATGGGTGGACTTCAACTCCCAGAATTCTTTGCGACACTCCCAAGCTCCTGATTTTTTTTTTTTTAACCAGGAGGTGGGGAAGCTTGCAGGCTTTTTCACCAAGGGACGCTGTCTGGATGCAAAGGGGCCCGGGGCCCCGAATTAGCCCACCCGCGGCTAATTTCAACCGAGCCGTCAACCAGGAGAAAAAAAAATAAATTAATTAAAGCCAAATCATAAAAAGACAAGCGGACAGCTCAAAGTTGCAACCGAAAAACGAGGATAAATTAATCCTGGCTTGTTAGGGGAAAAAAAGAGAGAAATAAATAGAAATATCGAGGCATGCACCATTTTGCACGCAGATCCACCGCTCTCCTGCTAACCTGAGGTGCCACAATGAAGTGATTCTATTTCAAGAGATGGGGGGGGTCCAGGAAACACCCCGTCTATCATTTCCCCACCCCCAAAAAAAATTAAGCAGAGAGAAACTCAATTCTGATGGACAAAAAAGATACACCCGGATGCCGTGAGCTTGCCTATTCTACAGCTGTCCCACCAAGTTTGGGAATCTTGAGTTTCTTGTAGGGTGGAAAGGAACAGAAAAAAAATATCTAATTTATCTAAGTAAATCTGGTTTACTTAGAGGTGGGGGCACCCAGTTCTGTGCCATAAACCACAGTTAAAATGTGCAACTGTGGTCTCAAATTCCCGTACGGGATAGAGACATCGTAGAAAGCTCCAAAAGGCAGACAATTAAGCCTTTTTAAAGCTACTCTCCGAGCCCAGCCAGCAAAATATCTACAGCTTGGTGTTGTTGGGGTGCTCAGGGACTCCCCAAAATCTAAAACCTGCAATCCCCTTCGCTTCCTTCTTATCCGGAGGTCCGCACTCACCTGGGGTCTGGCGAGCCTGCTCATTAAAAGATAACGTCTTATTAGATTTTTTTTTCTCTCGCGGACGGGTGCAAAACGGCGCACAGGCGTGGCCGTGCATGCAAAAATGGGGGGGGGGAGGAAAAAAGTCCACTCCAGTTGTGAAAAGCCATTACGAATCCTCCCGAGAGCCTCGGAGAGAATTTAGCAGGAAATCCATTAAGTCGGTTATGATGATCCGAGCTAAATTATTCAACGGCGTCTCTAGCGCTAAAAAGCTTCTGGCTCAGAAGAAACTGATTTATGGACGGCTCGGATCGATCGACGGATCAGGCGCTTTTTATTAGCGGGACTTGCTGTCGGAGGCGGCTCTCCGGCCCTGTGGCCGGCCATAGCGGAGACAACGAGAGAGGATGACGGATGAGACGAGCGAGGAAGGTCCGGGACAGACAGGAGCCCATGATTCGAAACGCCAAATAAATCCCGTTCAGGATGAAAATGGATGGTGGGAGAGACGTCCCCCTGGTTTCAAAGGACGGAGGCCTTCATGGATCTGTTGGGTTCACTGTCACCTTGGCTCAAATACACCAGTTTGGATTGTAATTTGGACGTGAAGTTGGAAAATCCCGGGGAGAGGCTGCTTTAATGAGCTGCTGATGCAGCTGTTTTCATAAGACGCGGAGATGGCTGCTTTAATGAGTGGCAGGCAGCCGCTTTCATGAGACGGGAACAAGGATTTTGATTTGCATTTCCGTGTTCTCGGAAGCTCTGCAGACAATGGCAGGGACAGACAGGAGTCCACCATTCAACACAGAAATCCCGTTAAGGGTGGAACCAGACACTAGGACAGACGGAGGATTCCTTGGGTCTATTGTGATCTCTGCCACTTTGTCCCAAATTCACCGGTTTGGGTTTTAATTTGGGCGTGTGCCTGGAAAATCCTGGGGAGAGGCTGCTTTAATGAGCTGCTTTCATAAGACGCGGAGACGGCTGCTTTAATGTGCGACAGGCGGCCGCTTTCATGAGACGGGAAGAAGGGTTTCGATTTGCATTTCCGTGTTCTCCGAAGCTCTGCAGACTATGGCAGGGAGGGCAGGAGTCCGAAATCCCGTTAAGGGTGGAAACGGATGGTAGGAGAGACATGTCTCCCTCCAACAAGCCAAGATCCCACCCCATCATCCACCTCCTCCACATCCCTCCCTCCAACAAGCCAAGATTGCCAAACAAAACCACAGACAATGCCAGCTCTCCACATCCAGGCAAGAAGCAACCCCGGGCCTCTCTACAAGGAGACGCATTCCGAAGACCCCTAAAGCATCTCCTTGCCTGATGCCCATCCTAGTAAGCCGAGATATCCAGGTCAGTCCTCCGCCTCCCTCCATTGTCCCCCTGCCAACGCAGAGATGACCAAACTGCCCAGCCCCTTTGGCCACAGAGAAGGCTGAAGATACGAGAGACGCGTCTGTTTTTCCTCCCCTCGTCTCTTAATGCATTTTCCCCCCGATTCACACATACTGGACAGTTTCCCGGACTCGCTCTGGGGAGAAGAGCTAATTAGGCCGGCTTTTGCCAACCCATCAGCGCCGATGGACACCAGGGAAGGTGCCCAGAAGCTCTGATAGTTGGCAGAACCTCCCCTGATGCATCGCCTGGCACCTTCTGCAAAGTGGCCACACTTTTTTGAGTGTGGGAATCTGGCGGTGAGAATACGCTGATGCAACACGAGCTCCAGTTTTTGTTTTATAGGCAGCCTCAACTTACAACTGTTCATTTAGTGACCATTGCAAGATACAACAGTACTGGAAAAAGTGACTTCTGGCTGTTTCTCATTCTTATGACCGTTGCAGCATTCCCACCCTCCGGTCACGTGATCAAAATTCGGAGGCTTTGCAATTGGCATGTACTTATGAACTCAACAAAAATGGTACTAAAACAGGGTGTGACTCAGTTAAGAACTGCATCGCGTTAGTGACGGAGCTTCTTCGTCCCGATTTTGGTCGTAAGACAAGAACAGCCTGTAAAAAGGACTTTTATAACGAGGACGATAGCCTGGAATTTAAAAACCTACCACCCCTTCCAAGCAGGATAATTTTGATTTCTCCTTCCCTGCAAAAACTCGACCAGCCACCAACCGAATAAGTGAGAAAAATCTTATTTTCCCACAAGAGGAAACATGCACGGCGGTTGAGGCAAACGGAGGAACGCACAATTAGGGGGGTCACAGAGTCGACCTCTTGGAGGAAATCCCTGACTTTCGGAAGCCCAGAAACCACCAAGAGGATTTAAAAAAAGAAAAAAAAAAGGACAAAATTACCTGTAAAACTGGAGCTGTCTTTTCGGACTTCCGTAACGAGCGCTTCGGAAAGCAGAAGGGGAAAGAAAGGAAGAAAGGAAGAGAGATTCCACCAATCACAGATATTTTTTTTAAAAAAAGAAAAGTATAAAGAAAGAGGCAAATACGTGGGACAAATCGCATGCCGTCTCCCCAGACGCTCTGGCCTTCCAATCCAAGACTCTATGGTTGGTGGCCTGGTCTTGAGTCAAGAGGGTTGAGTCAACATACTGTCTCCCTAGACACTCTGGCCTTCCAATCCAAGACTCTATGGCTGGTGGCCTGGTCTTGGGTCAACAAACACCCCCAAGTGGAGCAGGTGGGAATTGCAACAGAAAAGAAGCCTGGATATTTCTGACGACCTTTTAATTAGAGAGGGGAAATCCTGTGCTACTGACGTCATTGTGCTTCCTTTGCATTTTATTTATTTCTTTAGAACACGCTCGGGCGGGACCGATTTGCAAACGACACGCACGGCTGGATGATGCTCACACTCACCTGTAAATCATACCTGGGGATCCAGTCTGTCGGATGGAGAATCTGGCCGGGGAGTCCGTGGTGGATTCGGGGTACATGGAGGCAAGCTCCTCCAGGATCCAGATGAATCTTGTTCAGCACCCACTGCAGGAAAAAAAAAGAAAGGAAGAAGGAAGGAAGGAAGGAAAAGAAAGAAAAGAAAGAAAGAAAGAAAAGAAAGAAAGAAAGAAAGAAAAAAAGAAAGAAAGAAAGAAAGAAAGAAAGAAAGAAAGAAAGAAAGAAACCCATGAATATTCATGCCAGATTTTGCCAGGCAAAATCAATTCACAAATCAATTTAACAAAAAACAAATAGGTAAAACCATTGGCAATCCAGAACTGCCTCCAAGCAGTCATGATCCTTGCTGTCCACAAGAGGGCGCCGCAGACCTCTTAGCCTCCAAGTTAAAACTGCAAATTGCTATCAAAAAACAACAGGATTCTGCCCCAAATTATGGATGGATAGAATGGATAAATGGATGGATAGATAAATAAGACAGAATGGATAAATGGATAAATCAGAATCAGACAAATCAGACAGAATGGATGAATGGGTGGGTAGATAGGGATAAGTAAGACAGACAGATGGATAGATGGATATAGATCGATCGATCGATACGACAGATTTAACAACTGTGACAAGGTCGTAAAATGGGGCAAACCTCCCTTAACTGTCCTGCCCAGCGACAGAAACCCTGGCCTCAATTGTGGGGGGTAAGTGGAGGACTCTATTTTCCAGAAAGATCTGCTCTCGGGCCAACTTTGCAGAGGGAGAAACTTCTGAGTGGCTGCAAAACGAGACGGGAGACGGGAAGGGCGGAAAAGGAGAGCCCGAAAAAGGCTGTCTGGTCACAGAGGGAGGACTGGCGCTGGGGGGGGGCTTCAAGGTGACAGGAAGAGGGGGAAAAGACCCTTGGTTCACAGAGACAGAAGGGAGGGAGGGAGGAAGGAAAAGTAAAAGGGAGGAAAAAAGGAAGGAAGGAAAAGTGAAAGGAGGGAGAGACGGAGGAAGGAAGGATTTAAAAGATTTTAAAAAGGTGGCTTCTGAAATGACCAAGTTTTACAAAAGGCCAACAGGAGAATCTTAGAACAAGAAAGAAGATGTGGAATGATTTCCCCCCCCCACAGATATTT
>JANHFS010036930.1:0-10094 GCA_032467975.1 Trimeresurus albolabris
GGAGCAGGATGCTCCATGTGAGGGGTGGGGCGGGGCCTGTTCATGGGTAGAGAAGCAATGCAGCGGCGCTAGCATGGTAGTAGACCAGTTGCTTCCCTCCCCCTGCCAGACACCTGCTGAAGCCGCACAGGGTAAGATTCCCGGGCCTGCTTCCGCCCAGATGCCCTCGCCTCCCTCAAGGTTTTTTTTTTAACTAACCTGCCTTTCAGCTGCATTCTGTTTCTGTCAGAGAAGAGAACTTCGCAGTTCTGCCTACAGAGCCACCGAAGCTGTAGCTGAATGGGCAGATGAGGGGAGAAACTGCTCCACTTGTTCCATGGCCGCTTTCGGCCGAGCCACATTGCAGTGGCATTGGGCGCAATACACGAGGCGGCAAACAGCCGCGCCATGCCGAAACCAGCCGTTTGCTGCCTCCTGTGCAATGCCGCTACCATGAGGCCACGGAACAAGTCGGGTGATGGTAAGACACCGGTATACCAGTTCCTTACCTTTGCCTGGCTTGTTCCATGGCCTCATGGCAGTGACATTGGGTACAATGCGTGAGGCGGCAAATGGCTGCGGCCTGCAGCAAACAGCCACGTTGTGCCAAAACCAGCTATTTGCCGCCTCACGCATCGTGCCCAATGCCGCTGCCATAAGGCTGTGGAACAAGCCAGGCAGAGGTAAGGAACCAGTATACCGGATCCCCCCTCCCCTACTCCGCCTGCTGCTGAAGGGCTGGCCTATTCCTATTCCTTTACCTGATCTGTTCATATTCAAAAATTCCCTTATAATCAAATGGTGCCCACTTTCACAGCAAAGAGAAAAAAGATCAAAATACATAGACATAATTAACATAATAGTAGTATTAAATATCACTAAATGACAATAATTCAATGACATTGTAATAATAATTTAACAATTGAGTAAGTAAGAGTTTCCCCTGTGACGCTCCACAAAAGCAAACATTAGATTTTGAACAAGCAAGATAGAAAGAATAGTGACTCTTTTCAACTTTGGTGTTGGAGAAGATGCTTGAGAATACTATGAATATCCAAAAAAACCAAACAGATAATCAAATAAATCCTGAGCTCTCGCTTGAGGTATAAATTATCATATTTTGAACATATTATTGAAGACTTCCTTGAGAAGCCTGTAATACTAGGAAAACAAATGTCAAAGCAGCAAGATGGATGGAATCAATTCCAATTCCAATAGGTTTACTGTTGGAAGATCTGAAGATTTTTTTATTTGTATTTATTTGTATTCTATCTTTATTATTTTTTACAAAAAACTCAAAGGGCAAACATATCCAATATACCTTCCTCCTCTTATTTTCCCTAAAATAACAACCCTATGAAATGAGTTGGGCTGAGAGATAGCAAAGTCACCAGCTGGCTTTCATGACTAAGGCAGCACTAGAACTCAAGGTCTTCTTGTTTTTAGATTAATGCCTTAACCACTAGACCAAACTGTCTGTTACACTGAGGACAATTCATCAAGAGAAGGTCAATCTGCATGGTATCTAAGAGTCAACATTGACTTGACGGATAGAATCTACAAATTAAAATATTGTATATGATACAACAGATGAGAAACGTAATAGAAACGTAATTCTTTTCATATTCCATAAATACATAAGACTTTTATGTGTTGTGTGAACAGATTAATGTATCTTTTTAAATATTTAAGGGGTATAAATTCTTTAGAGTAGAATGCAGGCTGCTTTTTATATTTGTGCTGAAGTGGGTCCCCCCACCATTCAATTGTATTCAATTCTTGGAGACAGCCTGGAAAAGTCCCTGTAGTTTTCTTGGCAAGATATTTCAGAAATGGTTTTGCAGTTGCTTCCTTCCTATGACTGAGAGAAAGTGACTGGCCCAAGGACACTAATGTGGAATTAGAACCATGGTTTCTTGGTTTCTAGCCTGATGCTTTAATCACTACATCAAACTACAGGTAGTTCTTGACTTGCAACTGGTCACTTAGTGGCAGTTCAAAGTTACAATAGACCTATCTGGGGACTACTTACAACCTGGATTTGAAGTTCCCATGGTTGCCCTTCCCAGTCATGTGACTGAACTTTGCACACTTGGCAACCGGGCCACATTTATGGACATCTGCAATGTCCTGCACTCACGTGACCTCATTTTATGACCAGCATTTGTTTTCGGTTTTCAGCAAAACCACACCCATAGTGAACAACTGGTTTGCTTAACCACTCCTTCAAAAAAGATTGTAAAGTTTTATAACCATCACAACTGGCAATTGTGATGAGTAGCCTCCATTATGGTCGTAAGTCAAGGACTACCTGTTCTCTGTACTAAAGTAGCAGTTATTTAATTTAAAAAACAAAGTAATTATTAATAGAGATATTAATGGATAAAGCAAGTTTTATGAAATTGTACTTTTAGGACTATACTTTTAGATAATTAGGCTTCTTCATTTTCAAGAAATATACTAACATTTAAGAATATCCCTCACATAAAAACATTATGTATATCATCTATTTTTGTAATGACTTCTGATTACAATTCTTCTAACTTAATAGACAGACACCAGAGTCACTGTTTTAAACTTCTTCAGACCACTTAGTGTAAAAAATAGGATCAAATATATCCTTGAAAGGTCTCTTAATATAGATACTGCAAGTGCATCTGAAGAACATTAATCCAGAATCAGAAAGAAGAACCACTTTCATAGCATCAGGTTCATTCTAGAAATGAGTCCATGTTGAGAAAGCCTATAGATTTGTTCACTACATAAAGGTCAAAACAAGTTGCCTCATCAATCTGAAAAAGAAAGCTACAGTAAAGTAATCTGCCAATAATATTTTGGCAAACAGGGACTAAAAAGATGACTGTTGAACATAATGAAGAGAACTTGCTTTGAAATGAAAGATTCCAAGTTTATACTCTGGAATCTCTTGGAAGGTACAAAAATGCTGGATAAAAGTGCTTCAAGTAGACTATTTAGGAAGTATTGTCTAGCTCAGTGATGGCGAACCTTTTAGAGACCAAGGGCCCAAACTGCAACCAAAACCCATTTATGTATCGTTGGGTGCTGGGCGGCCGTGGCCCATTGGGTGGGCGTGGCTGTGGTGGTAACAGCAGACTGGGTGGGACTAAAAAGTTCAATCAATTAATTCCAACTTTGTGAGATCTTTTTTTTTCCCCGCGAGAAGTTGTAATTGATTGATTGATTGAACCTTTTTTTTTGCACATAGTGGCAGAGGCCTAAAGCGAAATGGTTTTATAAAACCCAGCTGAAGGCCTAGGACTGGGGCGATGGCATGCATGCCCACAGATGGCATGCGTCACCACGGGTCTAGCTAATTCTTTCTTTATGAAGAAAGAAATAAAAAAAATCTTCTTACCTCTTTCTGCACAGAGAAATCATAGGATGGCGCTTTTGGAGAACACTGGGGACTCTTTGCATTAGTCTCACCCATGACATCAATCAGCCAACCTAAGCAACTGGAGGCTAATCTGACTTCTCTACCAGGTATGGTTCCCTTCTCTCGTATATTTTGACTAGCACAATGACTAAAACAACATATACACTTAAGCTTCATTCAGCAACAAAAACTGGGCTTGATTTTATGCAACAGCATTTTAAGCAACGGGATGCCCGGGACCAGACAGGCTGTCTCCAGCCTGTTGCGCATGCGCAAGGCAGGATAATCCGTTGCATTGATTGGTTGACACTGTCCCTGCAAAGGGGTATAAAAGGAATCTGCGCCATTTTGTGTTAGTTCTGTTGGAGATTAAATAAAGAGAAGGCTGTTGTTACTCCTGCCTTGTCTCAATGCCTTTACATCGAAAACAGAACACCTTTCATAACCAGTCACCAGCAGCTCACATCCAATTAATGCATTGGTGAAGTTTGAATTATTTGTTCTGCTAAATAATTGGCATTTATTTATCTGGAACTTGAACATCTTGAAACTTGCTCAGACTGCTCCATTCTGCCTATATAACTGGTCTGCTCATAGAACAGGTAGCAACTCAGAGAATACATTGTGGAGATCCTGGATTTCAAGGAGGCCCTGGATTACTTCCAGGAAGCTCAAATAGTTTGTTCCACAGCATTAATACCAATGGACATTACAATGAATGGTCTCTCTCCAGCAATACTTATAAAACTATCAAGATTGCACATGATATTTATAATATATGCAAAAAGCAAATTAGACATCATGAATTGGGCAGCCACCACTAATATATCTGTCTCTTTCTATTTCTCATTAGTACAAATATCTGTAAAATAATTAAATAAACTACTCCTCCCATTCATTCCTGATTTATTCCGATGCCTAAAAGGGGCTGTTGTTTATACTAAGATGAAATTATGTGCCCCCTACAGAGTACTTTTTTTGTTAAAAAAAAAGGTGATGCAACTCACACACAATTCCGGTGGACTGGTGGAAGCCTCCTAGCATGCCGTATCTGGCTCCAGTTGAAAGCCCTTTACGGAGCGGGGGGGAACCACTTCAGCATCAGCTGATGGATGCCATTGCCGTGGCTTTCAAGAGGGTGCTTGTTTGGAGCCGGGATGTCTGCTGCCACCTCGTCCTCCTCTGCCTCTAATGACACAGAGGCTTCTTCCAGAGACAGAGCAACCAAGGCAGCGGTGGTGCTGCTGCTTTGGGAGCGCGCCTGGTCCCTCAAAGAGATTCACTCCAGGAGCCAGTCCTGGTCTCTGGTGGCCAATGCAGGGGTGAGGACAGGCGGCAGCAGTGGGGGGAGCCATGAACCAAGGCAGAGAAGAGGGTCTGCTTCTGGGTTGACCTTTGATGCCCCCGATTTCCCTGGGCAGCTTCCTCTCACCGAGCCAGAGCTTTACTCGCATTGGCGGCTTAGAAGGAGCCGGTTCTTCCCTTCAAAAAAAGGTGCTGAAACACTGTTCTGGTGCATTTTATGACAAAAAAAAAATACTGCCCCTACAACTTAACTTATAAGGTTGGATGACTGAAATACAGTGACACGGACTAAAACTGGTATTTTAAATGCAGCAACATTGGGCTATGTTTCTTTAGTGTTCTAGATTTTATAAATTAATTTCTTTTAAGATCAGCATTTGATTGCATACTTTTATAATCTCTTAACATGTTCCAAATAGCCAAAGATTGTAAACACTGCATCAAAACAGTATTGGAATGATTGTGTCATCACTTTTCAGAGAAATTTGTTTGTTTGTTTTTGGTAAGTACCTACATGCTGTTCAAGCAAAAATTATTTTTTGTAACCAGTAAAAAAGAATAAATGTGGCTCAGGGTATACTGTGGAGTCCTTGAGGCTCTCTGAGCTTGGTTGTTTGCTTGCAGATGTTTCATGATGTTACCTAGTTTGTAATAAAATGTCTGCAAGCAAGCAATCAAGCTCAGAGAGCCCCAAGGACTCCATTACTTAAGTAGCTTAGAAAAATACAATACATACAATATTAATAAGCATTATAATAAAATCACAATTATATTAGCATACTTACGTAAATGTTAGGTATAATAATCTTCTATTTATGTCCCAAATGCCTGATTAAAAATCAATTTTTCACTAATATAAATTGTAATAACAAGGATGATTATCTTATCTATCATATTTTGCTGGGCAGGAGGTCACACAAAAAATGTTTACTTCCCTCTCTAATCACATTTGTCCCTTTGATCTTCCTGAAGCTGCAGTATTTTTTTTCCCTGTAGGATATAGGTCTAACAATAGATCCATCCAAAGTTAAGGTGCTACTTTTAATGAAACCATTAAGAATTTTGCAAGACGTGTAGAATAGAATAGAGTAGAGTAGAGTAGAGTAGAGTAGAGTAAGTGGAATAGAATGGAATGGAATGGAACGGAACAGAATAGAGAAAGTGGAATAGAATGGAATGGAATGGAACAGAACAGAATAGAGCTGGAAAGGACCTTGGAGGTCTTCTAGTCCAGCCCCATGCTCAACCAGGAGAACCTATACCATCTCAGACAAGTGACTGTCTAGCCTCTTCTTAAAAATCTTCAGTGATGGAGCGCTCATGATTTCTGGAGGCAAGCTGTTCCACTGGTGTGTGTGGGGGGGGATTTCCTTCCAGTAAGGGGTCAGCAAAATCTTTAGTGGGTTTGTATTAGGGAGAGGAGACAACAGCAGCCACATGCTACCCATCCTTTGATGGATTAATCCATTAATTCCATGGCTCTCTCCTCTCACTCTCCCCACGAGCAGAAGATTAGTTCAATTCTTATTCCTCACTCACAAAACAACCCTGTAACATACTACAGTATATTATTTAAATAAAAATAAAACAAATAAGTATAAATATAAAATGAATTAGAATAAAATAAACCTCCTACCTCAGCAACAGCCACCAAGATTAAGGCAGTACAGTACATAAAGCAAATAATATGCTTATCTTGCAGAAGTACTGTATTGCAATGCAACATACTTTAAAAATTTTCTATGTATCCCTTCTCTTTTTCATTGTAGTGTACAGCACTGTAATTGTTTTTTGCTAACTTCAACTCATTCTGCCAGTTTTTGTCTGCAGTTCTTTGCAATTTGAAAATAGGAAATTGAGCAATGCCATGATTCAAAAAATGTAGTATTTCTACAAACTATCTACAGTAATATAAGTTTCAGGCAAATGCAAACAAACAATCTTGCAAAGTACTGTACTTATAAAAACACAATAAAAAGCAGAGCAGTTCCCAAAGTGATTACAAACAATACAGTACAATACTATAGAGAAAGAAAAAAGAATATTATAAAATACTTACAGAAGTAATTCTAGCTCTAGTCCTCAAGCACAGCAAGCAGCAGCTCCTCCACGCAGCTCCAGAAAAACAAAAACAAACGGTCGGTGCAAGCTGCAAAAATCACCGGATCTTATTTGGTCACGTGACCAGGCACAACCCCCCCCCTCACTTCCAGTTTCTTCTAGGCCCGAACTGGCCCAGACAAGTCACAGAGTTAAAATGGCTACTGCAGCAGCCAAAACTGAATCCAAGCCACATGACTACAGAGGCCTATTTTTGGTCACAATTTTGAATTTCTAATGTAAGTACCCTTTCTGAATAAACTCGTTTTTGTGAAAACTCGCTAAATAAATGCTCATATCTGGGGGATTACCTGTACTGTGGGAATTAAACGTTCAGCAGAATGATGGCATTAGGGAAAAAAATCTGTCTCTGTGTCTGCTTGTTTTGGAATGCAAAGCCCTATAGCAGTGTCCAAAGGGAGGAGTTGAAACAGTTTATGTCCAGGATGTGAGGCATCTGTAGATATTTTCTCATCTCTCTTTCTTACTCATGCAATATATAGGTCTGCAATGGAAAGCAGGCTAGTTGCAATTATTTTTTCTGCAGTTGTAACTATCCTTTGAAGTCTGTAACTCTCCTGTTTGGTTGCTGTGCCTAACCAGATGGTTATAAAAGTACAAATGATAGACTTAATAATTCTACAGAGTCTGTAGAATTTTATGAAAAGCTCCTGGCACAGTCTGAACTTTCTGAGTTGGTGCAAGAAGAATATTCTTTGTTGTGCTCTTTTAATGATGGTTCTAACATTAGGTGTCCATTTCAAATCCTGGGAGATTATAAAGCCCCAACATTTGAAGGATTCTACTGTTGTTACTGTGTTGTCTAATATAGTAAGAAATGGTGGAATTGGAGGGCTTTTTTCTAAAATCCATTATCATCTCTACAGTTTTAAGTGTGTTCAGCTCCAGATTGTTCCAGCTACACCACAAGATCAGGTGTTCAATCTCCCATCTATATGCAGATTCATCACCATTTCAAATAAGACCAATGACTGTTATATCATCTGCAACCTCAGTACTTTAACAGAGGGATCCTTAGAGATGCAATCATTGGTATAGAGGGAAAAGAGTAATTGAGAAGGCACACAGCTCTGGAAGGGTGCCTATGCTAATTGTTTGGATATTCAATGTGATTTCACCTAACTTCACCTGCTACTTTCTATCTGTCAGAAAGCTTATAATCCACCTACAAGTATGGACAGGCACAGCTAGCTGAATCAATTTAGAGTGAAGAAATTCACAAAAAGGACCCATGCATAAGTCCTTGGGGATTTAAGATGTTGCAAGATGTACAGTAATATAATAGCATATTAACATCATCATTTGCTGATCTATTTGTGTGGTTGGTGAACAATGGTCTAACAGTGGATCCGTGATGCTTTTCAGATGGGCCCTTACTAACTTTTCAAAGGTTTTCATAACTACAGATGTCAGAGCAGCCAGTCTGCATTCATTCAGCTCCTTAATGGGCACTGGGCTGATAATAGAGCTTTTCTGACAGTTTCATGGTAGTTAGATGATAGTAGAACTTTTGTTGTTGAGATTCACAAAGTGCTGCAACTAAGTTTTTTCTTCCCATATTTCCACTATACAAGCTTCCAACTTTCAGACCATTTCTGTACCAAATATGTACTTCTAATTCTTTCCAGTTTAATGTCTTGCATTGAACTCTGTAACTGCTTGAGATATTTAGTTGGCAAGTGCTGGTTTAATAATACGTAATGGACTGGGTTAAGCTTAACAAGAAGGAAGGAAGGAAGGGAGGGAGGAAGGGAGGGAGGGAGAAATACATTTATAAAATTAACTCTTACTCTGTGATTGCAAAAAAAAGAAAAAGCTCACTTTTTTCTATTATTTTTTTTTCTGGTCATCAAAACCACAAATCATAAGTGCAAATTTATATTTCATACTATAAGAATAGCCTAATGACATAATATTTTTAAAGTATACATTTACCTTGAGTTTATTATATTATAGTTATCCATGCCATGTAAATCTCAAATCATGATCTTTCAAATTCAGTAATTTTATATTTCTTAATAACTCCCTTTCTTTCATCTTGAACACCAGGCAGCAAAGTATAATTTCAGATCTGGTAAACCCAATGCTTCTCTTTCCTTCACATCTTGTATTATATTTACTATATACTTATATTTAACTCATGTTTCTTTTTCCTTGTCATACAGATTTAGATATATCTTTATGCCACTGTTTAAATGGTACTTCAGTCGTCAAACAGGTATTGTCTTCGATAAAAAAATATTCTAGATAAGACAGTCACCTTAATTGCTGACAATTGTAATTTGTCCCATATTGACATATATACTTTTTAACTTCATTCCATGGCTTAAATTAGTTATTTTGAAATCACATAAAATTCATATTTGTCATAGTTATACTCAAGTATAACACCTTCTTCTCAATCTTAAAACCCATTTTATTCATCAATTCTGTTTAATCTTGTATCTTCATATTTTTGCTAACATCTTAGTCTTCTGTTTATTAATCTTAAAACCTGTTAAAGCACATTTTTTAAAAAAATATTCATTAAAAATTCTATTCTCATTAAGGATTCAGGCAGGAAAAAAAATAGAAATAGTGTTTAGCCGAAATGTTCATTGCTACTGTATCCATGATACATTTCTTTTACATGGATGCTTGGTGCAAAGTCATATATTTAGTTCCCTGTATAACTATTATATTGAATAAGAAATAATATTATGGTGTACTTAGGCTTAATATCCCCTAATGCTGCATGCAAAGTTCAGAATAATTTCATTTAGTACAATTAATTATCTTTGTGATTTAGTAGAGAAACTCTAAATATAATAAGAACACAAAGAAGATTTAAGGCTTAACTTTTCATAATATGTACATCAGTTTTCTTTCCTCCGTAGTTTAATTTTGATGGCTATTTCAATTTGTATGAAAAATAGAATTCTTAGTACACGATTGGTGTTTTTCCCATGAGTAAAGCTTGCTATAACATTTTAGTTATAAAATACATCAATGCTGCATACTATACATGGATTAGCAATCCAATTGATTTACTGTATTTTTTTCCTTTCTTCCAGTTACTTTGGTGAAATGAAACAACTTTATTCCTCATTTCTTTTTTTTTTAAACAAATTTTATTGGGTTTTTTTAGTTTTTACATCAAGGTGCTTAGGAAACAACGTGGAGATGGAGACATCAAACATCCAAAAGCAAAATCATACATATATAACTCAGGTTAATTCATTAAAAGTTCCCTCTCTATTTCCCTCATATAATATTACATATTCAAATTAATACATTTCTAAATAGAGTTCAA
>JANHFS010037080.1:0-10087 GCA_032467975.1 Trimeresurus albolabris
TAGTCCTTTAAGTGTTTGGGTGGACCCTTGGCTTGCTCTGACCTTCTTGGAGCTACTGTGTGTGCCTGGCCTGCCAGCTCACCTGTCAGGCTAGGCAGACAAGGACTTTGGTGTCCCATAGACCCAGGCGACCCCCCACGCTGCTGACTGGCTGGATCCTCTGAATCCAAACCAGAGTTCCTTGGGGGGGTGGAAGTCCCCAAGTCCAGTGGTGGGGTGGAATTCCCCAAGCCCACAATGGACCCCTCTTGGGAGCACTGTTCCTCGAGCCCAAGACCAGCAGGTGGAGTGGCCTGAGAAGCCGATTGACAGCAATGTCCCAGTGACCCGGTGTCTATGCCAGAGTCAGGAGCCGCCTCCATGGCAAAAAACCCTTCTGGAACATGTGCTGAAGCATGTGAAGGTCCGCTTGGGCGGAGAGACTGTGGTCCATGATCGTAATTGTGGTCCTCCTCCCCCCCGAGAGCAGAGCCAGGAGCGGAAGTGTGGCTGGGAAGCCTCCAGCGCAGTTGGTCAATGTGACGTCGGATCACACGACCATCATCCAAGGCCACTTCATAGGACAGCGGCCCAGAGACCTTGCATACCACTGCTGTTACCCAGAGATGTCCAGGTCCATAGTTCCTTGCCCAGACCGGATTGCCCACCTGTAGTCTCCTAGGTGCCCGTGGCTATGACACCTGTGAAGCCACCCAGTCTGGGTGCAACCTGTGCAGTTTTGAGATGAGGCGGCGACCCCAGCGGAGTTCTGCTGGGCTCTTCCCAGTGGCTGTGCAAGGTGTGGTGTGTTGGCAAAGAAGAAAGTCAGCTAACCTGTGATGCCAGCTGCCATGAGTGATTCTTTTGAGAATGTCTTTTGTGGTGCGCACCATCCTCTCAGCCTGGCCATTGGAAGCTGCTGAAGTGGCATGATGGATCAAGTTGGCCTGTAGAAAAGCCTGAAATTCAGAAGAAGTAAATTGGGGTCCGTTGTCAGAGACAAGGACATCTGGAAGCCCATGGGAGGCGAAGATCCCTCTCAGCACCTGGATGGTCCTAGCAGTAGTAGTGAAGGAGACAGGAACAACCTCTAGCCACTTGGAATGGCTGTTCACGAGGAGAAGGAAGAATTGCCCCTGAAATGGCACAGCATAGTCGATATGAACCCTTGACCAAGGAGCATGTGTCTCCTCCCATCTATGTACAGGGGCCTGGGGCATTTCAGGCCTGGACTGTTGGCAAACAGTACACCCATGGACCTGGGCCTCGATCTCTTTATTGAGCCCAGGCCATCAAAGATGGCTGCGCAAGAGCGCCTTCGTCCGGACAATTCTGGGATGTCCCTCATGTAAAGAGAGCAAGACTCTAGTCCTCAATGAAGCTGGTATGACAACCCTGTTTCCCCATAGGACACACCCCTTGAAGGTGGATAACTCGGACTTCCTCTTCTAGAAACTCTGGAACTCTGTACCGGGATATGTGTCAGGCCATTCTGACAGCACCCATGTCAGCACGCGTATTAACGTGTGATCAGTGGCAGTTTCAGCAGCCACGTCCCTAGCATTGAGGGGAGACTCAGGTAATTCCTGAATGGAAAGTACGTGGTAAGCTGGAGCAGGATCTGGCTCTACTAGCTGTAGAGGTAATCTGCTGAGGCCATCTGCATGGTCCATTTCTTTGCCTGGCTTGTGCACCAGAGTGTAGTCATATGCTGACAGAAAAATTGACCATCTCAGCATTCTAGGAGATATTATGTGAGGGGTTTGTTTGTTTGTTGTAAACAAAACCAGCAGAGGCTTATGGTCTGTGTAGACCGTGAAGTGGCGGCCGTATAAGGAGTTATGGAATTTCTTTATGCCAGCCACTATGGCCAAGGCTTCTCTGTCAATCTGCGCGTAATTACGCTCAGCAGATGAAAGAGTCCCGGAATAGTAGGCCACAGGGACTTGTGTCCCATCAGCCTTCAGGTGACTGAGCACAGCCCCAACCCCATAAGGGGATGCATCACATGTGATGCACACAGGCAATTGCTCATAGAAATGTGCTAAAACCGCATTTGAAGAGAGCAAGGCCTTGACCTCTGCAAAACTCCTTTCGTGGACTTTATCCAAGAGCCGGTGTAACGGCTCAGCCACTGCAGCCTTGTGAGGAAGGAATGAATGATAAAAGTTTAATAGTCCCAGAAAAGCCCGAAGTTCGCTTTTGGACTTGGGACTTGGGGCCTGCTGAATTGCTTGCAGCTTGGATTCAGCAGGATTGATGCCTTTAGCATCAATACAGAACCCCAGAAACTCAGTGGATGTGACTCCAATCTTACATTTGTCTTGCTTTAGCTTCAGCCTCGCTTGGCGGAAACGCAGCAAGACAGCTCTAAGCCTTTCAGCCAGATTTTCAGATGATTCCCCAGCGATGAGGACATCATCAAAGTATGGGCAAACACCTGAAATATTATGGAGCATGCGCTCCATCACACTTTGGAAGATGCCAGGGGCTACGTTAATCCCAAACTGCAGCCTTTTTTACTTTAAATGCTCCCCGGTGCATTACAATTGTCTGGGCCTCTGCCATTGCCTCATCAACTGGTAATTGTTGATAGGCCTGAGCCAAGTCAAGTTTAGCAAAAATGTGGCCTCCTTTGAGGGAGGCCAGAATGTGGCTCACCACGGGCACTGGGTACGAATGCTGCTGCAATGCTTTGTTAAATGTACACTTATGGTCAACACAAATTTGGACTTCACCATTGGCTTTCAGTGATGTAACTATGGGGGTTTCCCATGGACTGCAGTCCACAGGTTCTAAGATGCCCTGCTGAAGCAGCTTGTCCAGCTCTGTATCAATCTTGTTTTTCAACACAAAGGGCACCCTTCAGGGCTTAACCCTAATGGTGTGATGGCTGGGTCTAAACGTAAAGCAATGGGAGGCCCCTTGTACGAGCCAAGCTCTGAACTTGAACACATCAGCAAACTCCTTGCAAACTTCTGCAAGGCCTAGTGTTTGCAAACTGTGAAGCGAGTCACTTGAATCCCAAGGGCCTCGAACCAATCGAGTCCAATAAGACTCATACAATCACCCCCAACTATCACCACATCTAGCAGCCCTTCAAAATTCCTACACTGCACCTTGAGCGTGGTCTCCCCTTTCACGCTGACTCGGGAATTCTGGAAGTCAGTAAGGATTAGATTCGACGGCCTGAGTTTAATTCGTAGGCCACTTCTACTGCAAATCTTTTTAAAAGTGTCTAGATAAATGATCGATAAAGCGGACCAACTCCAACTCCATCGATAAGGGAACCCCTTGCAACTTCACGTCAATGTGAAGCTTCTTCCTAAGGGGCCTGTGGGCTCCGGTTTTAAAAATGCTTCTACGGGCCGCGCAAAAGCCCACCCTATTCTGTCTGGGGACCCTGGTACCTTTCTGAGGCAATTCTTCCAAAGACCGGTCCTTCTGGTGACCCAAACAGATGGAGGCAATGTGGCCTTGCCTGCCACATGCTCAGCAAATGGCGGAGCGGAAACGGCAGTTGGAGTACTTGTGGCGTCCTCCATATCCGAAACACCGAAGAAATGAAGTTGTCTGTCCTCTACTTTCTTGAGGCCTTCTTTCTGCCTGCTGTTGTAGTCTGTCCACCTCCACCTCTGGATCCTCTTCGGATACTTCTCGAGCAACCTCTTGATGGATGGTACTAGATGTTGGAGGGTTCTTGGCAAGCTGCAAGGCCTTCACAGCTCCACCTGCTGCTTCTTGAGCTGCAATTTCTCTCAGAGCATCTTGGAAAGAAACGTCTTCCTTTGCGAAGAGTTTCTGTTGCAGCTCGTGACTCCTCAGCCCACAAACTAAACGATCCCAGAGCCTCTCTTCCAGGTCCTTGAATTCGCAGGGCCTAGCTGCTTGCCGTAATGCAGCAACAAAATCCACAGCAGATTCACCAGGCCTCTGATCCCTCTGCTCAAATGCGTATCGCCATGCAATCACTGAGAGCTTGGGTTCGAAGTGTTCTCGCACCATTCTCTTCAGCTCAGCATAAGCAATTGATTCAAGTGGTGCTGGGGCAACCAGATTCTCTGCAATATCAAAAGTATCTTGCCTACAGACACACAGCAAGGTAGCAGCTTTGAGGCTATCTTCTCGGATTTGGTTTACCCGGAAATAATTCTCTACCTGGGCCACATAAGAGCTCCAGCGTTCTGGATGAGCTGTGTCAAACTCAGACAGAGGGCCCAGTTTGGACATCGTTACAGCCCTCTAGCTTCGTCAATGCCTCCTGCTGCAAAGTTGAGAAGGGGTCTCTTTGCCGAACTCTCCTCCAGCGTTCTCGTACTGACAGGCAGAGTCGCGATCTCCGGACGCCGAACTTCCCAGTGCTTCAGGCCTCCCTTGGTGAGCCAGCCTATCTTTTGTTGTTTTCTTTGCAACAGATCCCACCTTCGTCGCCAATGTTCTGTTTCCAAAGAAAGGGCATTGAGGCGAAGCAGGAGTAACAAAAACAGTCTTCTTTTATTGAAACACCAACAGAACTGAAAACAAAATGGCGCGGGTTCTTGTTATAGTCCCTTGCAAAATACAGCATCAACCAATCATTGCAGAATATTTCTCTCGCCTTGCGCATGCGCGCAAAGCTGAAGACAGCCTGTCTGGTCCCGGGCATTCACATGGTTTGCCTGTCTGGTCCCGGGCATTCACTCATTTGCATCCTCCACCTGCTGAATAGCTCAGCAGGCCCAGGACATAACACCCTCCCCCCTTAGATAAAATAATAAGAGCATACTTATTATTTTAAAATATTACAACACACTTCTTCATTTCTATATACACAATAAAACTTACAGTTTTATTATACCCTCACTCCAACACTCCTCCTTGGCATACATTCTACAGTACACAGAACTATTAGGCCTGCCCTTAAATTTATAGGAACCTTACATAGTCCTGTAAGCATTTGGGGGGACCCCTTGCCTGCTCTGATCTTCTTGGAGCAAGTATAATCGCCTTCTAGGCTCGGCAGACCAGGGCTTTGATGCCCCCTGTATCTGGATGACCCTCCATGCTGTTGACTGGCTGGATCCTCTAAACCCAGACCAGAGTTCCTTGGTGGGGAGGAATTCCCCAAGTCCATTGGTGGGGTGGAATTCCCCAAGTCCCCAATGGACCCCTCTTGGGAGCACTGTCCCATGAGTCCAAGACCAGCAGCTGGAGTGGCCTGAAAAGCCGGTTGCAAGCAATGTCCCATTGACCCGGTGCCGGTACCAGGGACAGAATTGCCAGAGTCAGGAGCCGCCTCCATGGCAAGACCCCCCTACTGGTGCCTGGGAAGTTCCACCGTCGCAGAAAGACTGTGGTCCACAATCGTAATTGTCACCGATTTTGCCACCCAGAGATGTCCAGGTCTGCTGTCACCCAGAGATGTCCAGGTCCATAGTTCCTTGCCCAGACCGGATCGCCCACCTGTAGTCTCCTAGATGCCCGCGGCTGTGACACCTATGACGCCACCCGGTCTGGGTGCAACCTGTCCAGTTTCGTAATGAGTCTGCGACCCCATCAGAGTTCAGCTGGGCTCTTCCCAGTGGCTGTGCAAGGTGTGGTGCGGTGGGAGAGGAGAAAGTCAGCTAATCTGTGATGCCAGCTTCCGTGAGTGATTCTCTTTAAAGCATCTTTGGTTGTGTGCACTATCCGCTCAGCCTGGCCATTGGAAGTTGGATGAAACAGTGCTGACGTGGCATGACGGATCATGTTGGCCTGTAGAAAAGCCTGAAACTCAAAAGAAGTGAATTGGGGTCTGTTGTCGGAGACAAGGACATCTGGAAGTCCATGAGAGGCGAAGATCCCTCTCAACACCTGGATGGTCCTGGCAGTAATAGTGGAGAAGACTGGAACGACCTCTAGCCACTTGGAATGGCTGTCCACGAGGATAAGGAAGAATTGCCCCTGAAAAGGCCCAACGTAGTCAATATGAACCCTCAACCAAGGGGCATGTGTCTCCTCCCACCTATGTACAGGGGTCTGGGGCATTTCAGGCCTGGACTGTTGGCAAACAGTGCACCCGTGGACCTGGGCCTCGATCTCTTTATCAAGCCCAGGCCACCAAAGATGGCTGCGCGTGAGCGCCTTCGTCTGGACAATTCTGGGATGTCCCTCATGCAGAGAGAGCAAGATTCTAGTCCTCAATGAGGCTGGACACGTGTCAGGCCTGATAGCACCCATGTCAGCATGCGTGTTAGCGTGTGTTCAGTGGCTGTTTCTGCAGCCACATCCCTACCATTGAGGAGACTCAGGCAGTTCCTGAATGGAAACAATGTGGTGAGCTGGGGCAGGATCTGACTCTACAAGCTGTAGAGGTAATCTGCTGAGGCCATCTGCATGGCCCATCTCTTTGCCTGGTTTGTGAACCAGTGTATGGTCATATGAAGAAAGAAAAATAGACCATCTCAGCATCCTAGGAGAAATTATATGTGGGGTTTGCTTGTTGGTTGTAAACAACCCCAGCAGTGGCTTATGGTCTGTAAAGACTGTGAAATGGCGGCCATATAAAAAGTCATGGAACTTTTTTATGCCAGCCAATATGGCCAAGGCCTCCCTATCTATCTGCACATAATTACGTTCAGCAGATGATAGGTCCTAGAATAGTAGGCTACTAGGACCTGTGTCCCATCAGCCTTCAAGTGACTTAACGCAGCCCCAATCCCATAAGGGGATGCATCACAGGCTATGCACATAGGCAATTGCTCATTGAAATGCGCTAAAACAGCATTTGAAGAGAGCAAGGCTTTGACCTCTGTAAAACTCCTTTCATGGACTTGTGTCCACTGCCATGAAGCCTGTTTATCCAAGAACCAGTGTAATAGCTCAGCCACTGCAGCCTTGTGAGGGAGGAATGAATGGTAAAAGTTTAACAGTCCCAGAAAAGCCTGAAGTTCGCTTTTGGACTTGGGACTTGGGGCCTGCTGAATTGCTTTAAGCTTAGATTCAGCAGGATAGATGCCTTCAGCATCAATATGGAACGCCAGCAACTCTGTGGAAGAGACTCCAATTTTACATTTGTCTTGCTTTAGCTTCAGCCCCGCTTGGCGGAAATGCAGCAAGACAGCTCTAAGCCTTTCAGCCAGATTTTCAGATGATTCCCCAGCGATAAGGACATCATCAAAATATAGGCAAATGCCTGGAATATTGCAGAGCATTTGCTCCATCACACTCTGGAAGATGCCAGGGGCTACATTAACCCCAAACTGCAGCCTTTTAACTTTAAATGCTCCCCGGCGCTTTACAATTGTTTGGGCCTCTGCTATTGTCTCATCAACTGGTAATTGTTGATAGGCCTGAGCCAAGTCAAGTTTAGCAAAAACGCGGCCTCCCTTGAGAGAAGCCAAAATGTGGCTCACCATGGGCACCGGGTACGAGTGCTGCTGCAAGGCTTTGTTAAGTATACACTTATAGTCCGCACAAATTCGGACTTCCCCATTTGCCTTCATTGGTGTGACTATTGGGGTCTCCCAAGGACTGCTGTCTACAGGCTCTAAGATGCCTTGCTGGAGCAGCTTGTCCAGCTCTGCATTAATCTTATTCTTCAACACGAAGGGCACCTGTCTGGGCTTAATCCTAATGGGTATGATGGCTGGGTCTAAACATAAAGCAATGGGAGGCCCCTTGTATGAGCCAACCTCTGAACTGAACACATCAGCAAATTCCTTGCAAACTTCTGCAAGGCCTGTTGTTTGCAAACTATGAAGTCCAGTCACTTGGATTCCAAGAGCCTCAAACCAATTGAGTCCAATAAGACTTGTGCGATCACCCCCAAATACCACCACATCTAGCAACCCTTCAAACTTCATATGCTGCACCTTGAGCATGGCCTCTCCCTTCACTCTGACTCTGGAATTCTGGAAGTCAGTAAGAATTAAATTCGAAGGCCTGAGTTTAACTCGTAGGCCACTTCTACAACAAATCTTGTTGAAAGTGTCTTAGGAAATGATCGATAAGGCAGACCCTGTGTCCAATTCCATCAATAAGGGAACCGCTTGCAACTTCACATCAATGTGAAGCTTCTTCCTGAGCGGCCTATGGACCCCGGTTTTAAAAATGCTTCTACAGGACACGCAAAAACCCACCCTCTTCTGGCTGGGGACCTTGGTACCTTTCTGAAGCAATTCTTCCGAAGAACGGTCCTTCTGGCGATCCAAACAGACGGAGGCAATGTGGCCTTGCCTATCACATGCCCGGCAAATGGCGGAATGGAACTGGCAATCAGAGTGCTTGTGGCGTCCTCCACATCCCAAACACTGAGGGAATGAGGTTGTCTTGTCTCTGTGCTCTTGAGGCCTTCTCTCCACTGGCTGCTGTAATCGTTCCACCTCCATCTCTGGATCCTGTTCGGATTCTTCTCGAGCGACCTCATGATGGATGGAGATTGAAATTGGACGGTTCTTGGTGAGCCGCAAGGCCTTCACAGTTCCGCCCGCTGCTTCTTTTGCTGAAATTTCTCTCAACGCGTCTTGGAACGAGACGTCTTCCTTTGCGAAGGTCTTCTGCTGCAACTCACGACTTCTCAGTCCACAAACTAAACAATCCCAAAGTCTCTCTTCCAGGTCCTTGAATTTGCATGGCCTAGCTGCTTGTCGTAACCCAGCAATAAAATCCGCAGCAGACTCACCAGGCCTCTGGTTCCTCTGCTCGAATGCGTGTCGCCATGCAATCACTGAAAGCTTTGGTTCAAAATGTTCTCTAAGCATCCTTTTCAGCTCAGCATAAGCAATTGATTCAAGCAGTGCTGGGGCGACCAGATTCTCTGCAATATCAAAAGTTTCTTGCCCGCAAACATACAGTAGCATATATTGTGGCTGCTCGGTGGCTGTTGCCGCTGCCTCCTCTGCCAGCAGCTTGGATGCAGGTGCAAGGGGACTCACCCTATGATACCTCCCTGCTCAATTGAAGGCTTTGTTCCTGTCCTCAAACCAAAGTGAACGTGAGCACCTGGGGCACGGATGGCATTGTTTCCTGTGCTCGGCCGACTCCAATTCCACGCTTTGCCCCATAGGCATGTAAATGAAGCAAACACTCCCCCCCTCAGAATAAAGCTTCCAGGGGCCATGATCTCTTTTGCAGAGAATTTCTGTTCGAACTCATGTGATACTACCTGTATCTGGTGTCTATCATTCTCAGCTCAAAGATTTAACAAAAAACTGCAAACATTTGTGTAGAAGTTGCAAAGCAAGATAGTTTTCTATGGTCATCTGTATAATAAAATTGATATGAGTAACTGGTAAACAAATGAATATTAGAGAAGGGACACCTCCCCCAAGATGGCTGCTGAAATGTAATGGGGATTTTCCCCTCTTACTTACGTTCTGCTTTGTTTGCTGCCTGCACTGGTTTTTTGGCAGTCTTGCCCCCTGGATTTAAAAGGGGGCACTTAGGAATGACCCAAGATGATTTTGGGATGGCTGTGGATCCACGTGGAGGGGGGATCTTGAAGATTGCAGCTCCCTGTGGAAGCAGCCAAAAAGTCAATGGGCATCGAGTTCACTTTTTGAACTTTTGCTTTTGTTCGTATCTATAAAGGTTAATTGGCTGGCTGAAGGCTGATTTATTTCAACCCCTGCTGGACTCTTTCTGTTGTTATTTTTTTCTGTTTCTTTCTTTGATTTCTTTGATTGTTCATCAATTTTTGCTTTCCATATGGAAACATGGCATGTACCTTTGGATTTGGATTTTATTAACTTGCAAAACCTTTGGATCAAAATAATCAGCAAATATCTTCTATGTCTTCTTTGCTCCTTCTCTGCACTCACCTTGCCTTGAGCAACAATAGATCGAATTACAGTGAAGAAGGAAGCTGATGCCCAAGGGGGGAAAGCAGAGTCTGGCTAGCATGATGCAATCTTTAACTGAATTCCTTTCAAAAAGATTTGATGAATTTATAAAATCGGCACAAAACATTTTTTAAAAAACAGGCAATAAATAAGTATTTCAAACCTATAAGAAGAATTTCCAAAGCAGTAGATTCAACAAGAAGAAAAACAGATACAGAAATAACATTGGTTACCATACTACAAAAAAGATGTTGAGACCTTGGAAAAAGTTCAGAGAAGAGCAACTAAAATGATCAAAGGCCTGGAGA
>JANHFS010037241.1:0-10078 GCA_032467975.1 Trimeresurus albolabris
CTTCCTCCTTGAGATGGAAAGTTACAATGGGCGAGGTCTATGTGTAAAATCTTAATAAAAGAGAGCTTACGAATCTATTCGGGGTTCTCACTCTGGCAGACAACCCTGTGTCTTGTATTTCATGGGAACCGGATCACTACAATACTATCCCCAATCTCAGGTGTCTCTGCTTAGAGGAGGGTTTGAAGCTGATTGGTTCTAGGAAATGGCTAGCAAGCGATTTCTCTGTCTCTTTGCCCATTGAGGACAAGCAGATGGTCTGGACGGTGTTTTTCTTGTCCTGTCTGAGAAATTTGCTGGGTGCCTGAGGTTGAATGTTGGCATGTTGATCTGGAGCTAGAAGCATATAGCATTTTGGTCTCTGTGGCATCAGGCTGTCTGGACAAGCCAAGGACTCAGGACCTTTTAGCCAGATCAATTCTGTCAATTGTGTGGCAAGGGTGGGCCACTTAGCTTGGTCCACAAGGTTCTTATCTGCTGGCACATGTTGCCATTGTTCGGGGCTTAAAGATGTTTCTATCTTTTCTGCTCTATTGTTTACATAGATGTAGAAGCATCTGCTTTGGTTGCAGATGTAGCTTGACATCACCTTGCTGTCTGCGTAGGTGGACTGTAGCTCAAGGCCTAACGTCTTCGTTGTCAGGCTGGTGAATTTTACGGCCAATATGCTACCACAGAATTCTAACCTTGGTACGGTGTGGTCTTGTTGTATTGTCAGTTTTGCTTTTCCAGTGGCGAAAATGACGTAAATGTGGCTCTCCTCGCTGTAGACTGAGATGTATCTTATGGCTGCATTCACCTTCGTTGACACACCTGAGAAAGTGTACAATTCTTTCTTTTGTATGGTGGCGGATGAGCTGGAGACATACATGTGCTGCACTTGCCTGCTTTGGAGACAACTTAGGAGTGTACTCCATGACTCCCAGTCTTGTTTCTGTTCTGACAGACACGGCCTGTCCCAATGTGTAGTGCTTTGGGAGGACATGCGTAGCTGCAGAGATTGTTTGTCCACTATGGACAAGGCTGAGTCATTGTGACTTTCACTGGTCTGGAACACTTTTGCTTCCAAAACGGGTTTGGTTGTCACAAGCGTGAAGTGTTCTTGGTGTGGTTTTAGGCGGGAATCTCTTCCATTGCTGAGAATGGAGGTTCTTGAGATATTCACCTGGGTTGGAGTTTGCATTTTATTGATATACACCAGCCCTCCAATGGCCCATCCGAGTTCCGTCTTAATGGCTACTGGGATGCCTGGTTCTTTCATCGGAACCAATGGACTCCGGGGTGTCTCGTCCCACCATTAGGTTTTCGGCTTCAGGGTCTAGGGGAGGGATTAGATCGGCTATGTGCACTAGGTGAGGTATGTTTCTTGCCGCCTCTGGTGTTGAAATTTTGCTGCGCACATCTGGTAAGATCTCCCATTCCACCACTGATGGCAACAGGAACTGTGAACTCCTGTCTATCGATTCTATGCGTAGACCAGAGATTTCCCTCCCCGCCGTGCTCATTGGTACTGTGCACATGTTTATTGTGAACCACATTAGTTCACTTGGGAGATCGAAGAGATCGAAAAACGCAGGCTTAGCTATTGTGGCCTTGCTGTGTGCATCTAGTATGATGTACATCTTTACAGCCTTTTCTGGTCGCCCATCGGGGTAGACTTTAACTAGATGGATGGGGGAGCATGAAGGAGAGCGCGATGAGTCACCACATATTTCTGTGCAGTATACCCCAAATGTTTCTGGGGGCTCTTTGGAGCCACGTTGAGGCTCCATCGCCGTGGGAGGAGTGGAGGATGCTTGTGTGGCTCCTCAGAGGGCTTCTTAGAGTCTAGATGCAAGGCTGCCCGATGCTTGTCACTGTTACACACATGGCATTTCACCCTAACTGCGCAATCTTTGGCCATGTGATCCATAGAGTCACAGTACTTGTAGCATATCCTGTGCTCCTTCTTGCTTCAGGGACTTCTTTCCAAATTCTCTGCAATTGTTTAGAGAGTGTGAAGATTTATGAATTGGACAAGTCAGGCTTTTATCGGATGGGCAAGGTTTGGAATGAATACTCCTCAGCAGTTGCACATCTGAAGTCTTCTTTGGCCGGGTCGTGACCTCTGTCTTGTATACTGAAATAAGAGTTTTGTCCTTTGTGGCTTGGAAAGAACCCTTGTTAGTGCCAAAGTTGTGACTGGTCCGTTTGGGCATCGTAAAATGTTTTTCATCGACATCAAGGTAATTAGGGTCATTGTACAGTTCTGATTGACTGGAAACAAAATCTGCAAGAACAGCAAAGGGTGGAGGTTTGCTGGGGGGTTTTTTCCTGTAGGACTGGGATTTGTCGAACCATTTGTCTTTCAACTGCCTTGGTAGTTTTCGGATGATAATCTTCTGCATGTCGAACTGGTCAAGGCAGACAAGTCCCAACATGGTGAGACTTTGTTGTGCTGCCCAGAGCTGTTTTAGTAAGTTGGAGAATCTCCAAATCTAACTAGGATCATTGATATTGATGACAGGGAAATTGTAGAGATCCTTTAGGAATGAGGACTGTGTCAAAGAAGGTGCCCCATAGTGCTTGTTGAGCGTTTCCCAGGCTTCCCGAAGGGCGACGGGTGGGTTACTTAGTTGTGATACAAAGATCTCATCCACTACATTTGAGGATTCTGGTCCCAGCCATGCAGAATCCTGGGACCAGAATCTCTTCCCCTGGGTGTAACTTCTCATCGTGGAGAGCTTGCTTGAAAAATTGCTTCCACAACAAATACTCCTTCCCTGGTTTGTCGGAGAATTTTCGCATGCCTCTGGATGCCATGTCCAACCTTCTTCCGCCAAATGTTAGATCGATCCTGCATATGGGCTGTAACCAGGCGGAGGTGGTGTGCTGCTTCCGAGAGTGTGGGCATGTGCCAGGTCTGGCTGGTAACTTTCTTCAGTATGTTGTCTGCTGAGGGTATCTTGCCATGGTGCGTACGAGGGACCTTGTGGGTTGGGCCTGAATTCCTCTGCCCTTACATTGAGCTGAGGGAGCCTGACTTCTTGTGTGCTTACTTGTCCGGGGGTCTCATCGGTCAGATGGGGCATTGCCAGCTCCCAGGTCGGTTGGCATGACTGGTGGTTGAGATTCTCCTCCGTAGTCAGGTCTGGGAGCGGTTCCTTGGGATGCTATTTCCTGTTGATGCAGTAAGGACTCTAGTCTGGCTCGAGTTCTTGCAATCTCATCCCCTAGCGGCAGCTCTTCCTGCTGTGGGGCCATCACCGTTGCAGGTGAACCTATTCGGTTACCATCTGTGATTTGGTTCATTGGTGTCAATGGTGTAGCGCCAGTGGGAGGATCTCGCGATCCAGATGTGATGTCGACTCTCTGGCTGATCGTCACATATGGTTGTTGAAATTCTTCTTGTTGTCTACTTGGTCTTGAGGGACTTGTGGATAGCTGCAGCGCTCCTACCTGCTCACGTTGAAAGGTGCTCTGGTTGTCAACATAGGTCTGCACATGGCTATGCTGGTCTTCAATCTCCAGAAGGTGGCACATTGGAACAGCAAGGGCTCTTGCTCTTGCTGTTTTATCTGCCACACCTCATCGGCTTTGTATAAACTCAAGCTCGTCTTAAGTAGCCTTTAGTTTGGCCTTCATTTGAACTGCTTCAGCTTCCTTTTGCGCTACTCCAGCCTTTCATTTGGCCTCCATTTGAGCTGCTTCAGTCTCTATCACTGCCAATTCTTTCTTTTTCCGCTGCTCTGCTTCTAGCACGTGAAAGACTGCGTTGGCAGCTTCAGCTTTGATGTTTGCTTGAATGGCAGAGCTTTCTGCCCTTGAAACTTGGGACGCTTGGCTATGATGAGAAGACGCTTTTGAATGGCGGGGGCGCCTGTAACGTGAGATTGTTGTGACATGCTGGAATACACCTGGGATCATGGTGAGATATGGCAAAAGGGTGAAGCTTTTCCAGAGGCGTGAGAGGGGGCCACATATGATTGCTGGGATGGTGCATGCGAATGGTAGGAAACTTCAGACTCAGCCCTCTCATTGACTGGTCTGTCTCTCATGTAAGGCTCAGTTTCTAGGAGGTGTTTGAAGCTCTCTAGAAACTTTTTACGTTCCTTGCTTTTTAGTTTGAGGCTTTGCATCATGCTATCAACTGTTGGATCTCCTAGTTGTGACTGGATCCTTTCGAGATGGCGTTCGAAGTCTGTCCATTGTAGGAAAGCGTCTTCCCTATCCACTTCTAATGAGAACGTGCCCTCTGGGGAGAGCTCCTCTATAGGTGCTTGGTAGAGTTTCTGTACCTTCTCCCAGTAACTTTCATGACGTCTATAGAATTCATTCCATTTTTCCATGAGGCTTGACCGCATGACCTCTGTAGGCTTTCTTTGTTGCCTCAGATCATAGTGCACATGGGATGTCTTTGGCTTCATTGGAGCTTGGACATCAGCTTCTGTGTATAGGTCAAGGTTAGCTGGTTGCAGCATTTCTCCTTGGCTGGCTGGTTGGGGTGTCTCATCTAGGCTGGTTGGTTGAACTCCTTCTTCTAAATCAAGGAGACACTCCACCATGGCTAGGACAGGTTCAGTAAACTTCCTAGCTATTTTGAAGCGAAGTAAATGAACTTCGCTTGTTGACCAGTAGGGGTCGCTATATTGGTAGCCATTTCATGGAAATTCCTTCCTTGGCCACCAGGGTACACTGTTCATGTGAATGAGTGCTTCAGCAAAGCTCTTTGACCACTAGGGGTCACTCTATCTGGGTGGGCACTTCAGGGAAATTCCCTCTTTGGCTATGCTGTTTGCAAGAGTGAGTGCTTCAGCGAAGTTCACTCTTTGACCACTAGGGGTCACTGCTTGCAGATCAGCCACCAGCAAAGTTCATTCTTTATCCACTAGAGGGCTCTCTCTGTGCGTGATTAAAGACTTGCATGGAGTTCCATCTTTAATCACTAGGGGGCGTTTGGAGAAAGACCAGCTAAATTCTGTCTTCTTAGAATCACGTTGCTACCCTACCTGGAGTCTACAGAAGCACCGTCCGGCTTTCTTAGATTCCACCTAGGCGTGAAGACTTGTGATAATAAGCAAGGTTAATTTGCTGCCTTTTTCTTCTTAATTTGCCCTTAGCAGAGACACCACTAGGGGTCACTGCTTGCGTGAGTGATTACTTCAGGTGAAGTTCACTCTTTGCCCACTAGGAGGTGCTGGGTACTTTGGATGAATTCAGGGAACTTTGCTCTTTGACCACCAGGGACACACTTTGCATGGTTAGCAATTTCAGGGAAGTTCCTTCTTTCACCTCTGGAGGGTGCTATTAGCTTGGGTTGGTGCAAGCCTGCTATTTGCAGATCAACTACTGAGGTGGGGGTGCTGTCCTTAACTTGGGTTGTAAGGCAGAAGGCCTTACAACCCAAGGGATTGCTCTGCAAATGTGGATTGCTTGTTTGCAGGTTGCCACTAGAGGGGGTTACTGCATTGCCTATGCTTGAGATGGATTTGTCCTGAAACACATTCTTTTAATTCCAAGGGAGGGGGTGAGAGAGCCAGTCCCCTTATTCATCACTTTGTTCCTGACCAGGAGGAGGGGGGGCGTCTTTTTAGGGCTGAACCATTCTGAGCAATATGCAGACAAAGGAGACGCAGTTCTGAAGTTGTGGGAGCAAAGCATGTAAACAAAACAGTCTTAAACAACATCAATTAGCTCTCTTTCTTCTAAATTAGCACTTTGCAACAGGCAGGCTGATGAGCTTTCCATTTGGCATGAAAACAAATGCTGTTAGCATATAGCCAGTTAAACAGGCATGTGAAGCATTCTCTATTGCCATTACAAATACACCTCCCACCTCTTCTTCATTGGCTTAGTAATCATGCTGTAATTATGTCATCACAACCTCTCCAAAGCTCCTAAAGGGAATACATTATCTCCGCCCGATTACATTCCCCCCCTCTTCTAATTTGATTGCCCCCTTCTCTTATTTATGAATTACCTTTTATGATTGTTAGTTCCTAGGGGTTGTCTCTAAAGTTGCTATCGTATCAGTAAATTCTGGTTAGGATGGGTTTTCAGCATAGCAGAGACCTTCCTAAATACAATTTTCAAGCTTCAAACTAGGCTCATGAGATTAAAATATATACAATGTATTTGCTCCACAGGCCAGCATGTCTTCTACAATTTTTGTAAAAACAATAAGCTCTTTTTCCCACAATCCCTCCTTTTTCTTTTCACAACCAATATTGATTTTTACACTCATATTTCTCAAATTGTTTCAACATTCTTTCAACCACTTCACTCTCATCTCTCATTTTCCATCCAACCAAGCAATCTTTACAACACATCATCATCATGCCCAAGCTGCATACAACAAACCATCATTCCAGTTATCAATATTAAAATTCCCAACATTGTTTTAACCATCCAGCCAAGTTAGGGATCCAATCACTGAGTCCTTTCAAGGGATTCCAACCATCCCTCCTTATAGCCCAGCCGTTTCTTGTAACTTATTTACTTGTTCATGATGTTTCTCAATTACTTCAGAATAATCAGGTACTTCTTCACTAGTATTATGTATCCAAGTGCAACAACTATAATCAATTCGCTCTGCACATAGTCCACTCACAGCAACTGCTAAACTCTCCATTTCTAACTGTTGTCTTAACAATGTTAAGATTGTTAAAATTGCTATTTTTAATTCTTCACTTAGCAACATTATATCACTTTGAGTTATGTTTATTATTTCATCCATAATGTTGGTGTAATTATTTATTCTTTTCATCATTTCCCATCCTCATCCTGTAAACGAAGGGTCTAAAGTCCACCATCTGTCCTCAGCTTCAAACAAGTTATCTTTTTCTCTCTCTTCTATTTAACAAATACCTGGGATGTTCTGGTCTGAATAAATGTGTCTCATCCTGCACCTCCATTACCTGCATCAACTCAGCAAGGTAACACCATCCAACTCTCCTGGTGTTCATATATTGGAAACATTTGTTTTCCCAACAATAATGAATGTTATTTCCAGCACTAGGCATTAGCAACACCGTTGTGCCTTTCTGATCCTGCATCCTGGCATTGTTCACAACCTCCAAAGCATGGAACCACTGATGCTGCGGATCATCTCTAGTCGAATTCAGACAAGCCTCATAAAAAGATTTATTCTTGGATGATTGAAACAAACTTCTGGTGACTCTTTGAACATTAATCTTATTAAAGGTGTCTGGAGTCATGGTGACATTGACTACAGTATTTCCACACCAGCCGTCTCCAGTGCTTAAATTTCCTCTATAACATCAGTAGCAGGTACGGCAGAAGGAGCAGGAGTGGCTTGCAAAGCATTTTTAATTTATTGTGATCTCCACCCTTCATCCAAATGCAGACCTTAACCTGCTGCTTCAATTTATTGCTGGTAGCAATAATCACTTCATGTTATGGACGCAATCTAGTAGCAGTATATATTAATATATACTCTGAGGAGGCACTGTTTTCTCAAACTATTAACTAATTGTTGACTGAAAAGTCGAGAAATTGGTACCTTACCTTTAACTTCATATTCTGGAATCCGTTGGAAGTGTCAGGATTGGATTGAGAAGTAGGCCACACAATAACAACAGTAATATCCCCATCTTTCTCTAAGCAAGGAATATTAACTATGATAAGGCCAGCAATTAAAACAATGATAACAGCAACAACAATCAGTGATGCAATTACAATCACAAAAGATACACATCATGAACCGAGTTTCTTCTGACTTCTTTCTTCCAAACACACAAGGGATTTCTTTCTTGAAACAGTAGAGAATTAGAATTCCAAGTGCAATTAAGAAACCCCAAATTACCCAAAAATGTCAAGATTCTAGCATCAGCTGTGACTTCTTTAATTTAATTCGTAGAGGGTACTTTCTGGATTGTTCACGGTTCCTGTGGTTTCAGGTGTCAGTCCAAGCTTCTCTCAAACAGCACAGTTCAGAGAGAAAGTCACACAATGTCCTGAAAAGAAAAAGTAAACAGAAACAGAATACGAACTTCTGTCCAGCCATTCGGTTCTATTAAACAGCAGCCGTAGACCCAAGACGTCTGTCACAGCTTGAGCGGTCCAAACAGAGTCAGGTGGACCTGCAGCCACCAGTCTGGAATGGTGAAGCCAGGTTCTGGACTGAAGCACTGGTGTAGCTGGACAGTAGCACTTGAAAAAGTCTTGTCTACGCTTTCACGTAAACCCAGGCTGGCCCCATCCAGGTACAGCTTCCTGCAAATATTTAGCATGGAAAAAATCACGGCAGACAACTGTTCCATGCAAGAATACTGAGCACGATCTTCAATTTGGTGTGGATCAGTAAATAAGTAAAAATAAAGAGAAAACTCAAGAGAGCAAACAAGTGCACTATGTAATGCGAGACATTTTCATTTCCAACTGAACAAACCCTGTATGGCTAGATACAGTCTAATTAAAAAAACTGAGACCTAATCTCATCCACTCCATAGAAAGTATATATGCTGGCAGATGAATTTGGAGTACCAGACTCATCACTGACTCACAAACAATTCTTAGTATGTTCAAAAGGTCTCTCTGTATTACACTCTAAATTTCCCACCTTGCACTGCCCCCCACACCTGGCCACCCTGCCAGCTGCACACTGCCCCTCCAGCCTTGCCGCTACTGTCTGAGCCGCTATCTGACCAGCTGCCCCCTACCTCTCATCCCCCGCCAGCCGATGCTTGTGCAGCCCACCATACCTGCATGCTGTCTCCCGGTCCGACGAGCCCCCACCCAGAAGCCCTCCACCCCTGACTCACAAACCTCGGCCACTAGACTGTCTGAGCTGCTGTCCGGCCAGCCCTCTCCCCGCCCGGTCACTTGGAAACGGCCCGGTACAGGGGACAGTGCCAGCCCTACAGGGGAACCCTTCAGAGAGTGGGCTGCGTGCCAGAGCAGCCCCTGCCACCTCATCCCCGGGGCCCTCGCCCTCCCTGCGCGACGGAGCCGGGCCAGGGTTGCCCGCGGAGCTGCAGTGGTGGCTGGAGCACGTAGTTCTCCAGCTGACGGGCCTCAGACTGCGGTTGCAGGAAAGGGCCCGGCAGCTCCAGAGCCTCAAGGTCTGCGGGCCCTTCTCAGAGGGAGAGGAGACCCCCCCTGGCAGGGGCAGCAGGAGAGCCCAGAAAGAAGTGGAGGAAGTCCAGGAGGTCATCGTGTAACATTTAGAAGGGCAAAGGGGACTCCTGCAGAACCTGTACGAGGGCCAGAACATCAGATTCAACTTTCTAAGGGGCAAAATTAATCATATGGAAGCAGGTATGCAGAGAGAGTCAGCATCCGGAGCCCAGTCGGAAGAAGATGATTCTGCAGCTGCCAAGGCTGGAAGCCCCTTAGACCAGTGTTTCTCAACCTTGGCAACTTGAAGATGTGTGGACTTCAACTCCCAGAATTCCCCAGCCAGCCACACATCTTCAAGTTACCAAGGTTGAGAAACACTGCCTTAGACAGCTGCAATATGGACACAGGGACACCTCCTGTCAGGAGCTTCTCCCCGGAAGCCTCCCGGCCTCAACCGAGCGGTTCCTCACCTCGATGCAGCTGGCCAAAGCCTGAGACCTCCTTCTCCACAGAGGCGATATCCAAAAACTGGGATTGCAGAAACCTGGAAGGGTGTAATCTCCATCTCCTGATGGAGCCCTGCGCCCACTTGTAAAAAATTCCCACGGAGGAGATGGAATTCCCTGCCTCCAGGGTGCCACAAGGGCTTCTTTTTCAAATGGGGCAGATCCTGAAGGCCACTGCTCAGAATCTGCTGGTTGCTTTACACCTAGGATGACCTTTTTGCCCTGAGACCTGCTGAGATTGTATATCGTCGGCATCCCCTCCTCGCCTCCGGGAACACCAGGATGAGGCGGCAGAGCAAGGACTTAAGAGGGAAGCCGGATGTAAATAAAACCATGGACTAAATACCTGTTAAAGACATTTTTAGGCTAGCATATCAAATAGTTTTTCAAGTAGCACTTTTAATAGGTTTGTTATGGCCCATGTTGTTCAGGGCACCGTGATTATTTTTAATCTATTCTATTCTATTCTATTCTATTCTATTCTATTCTATTCTATTCTATTCTATTCTCTT
>JANHFS010037384.1:0-10074 GCA_032467975.1 Trimeresurus albolabris
TCCCTTCTACTCCCTTTTCGAGCTCCAACGCTGCGGAGCTATCTCCTAGCGTCCGCCATCTTCAGGCATGCGCAGTTAAACCTTAATTTTAACAGTTGTAAGTTTTGGTGGTAGTGCCACCAACAGTTTAGAGCTACTGCTTTCCAGGAAGTAGATTTGCTCTCCCATTTGGGGGGTGGGAGAGGTATATCCTGGTCATCTGGAACAAATCTGCATAGCTGGCAAATAATATTAGATGCTATTTTCAGTCTCTGCTATGATAGAGTTTTATTATTTCTGGAAGCAGTGATATTTTCCTCTCTTACTCCGTCTTTTTTTTTTTAATTCTTATAATAAGTACATTGTGGCTTCTTTAAAAATGAAACAGGCCTAATAGGACAGAAAACTTTAGATGGCTCATTTCTCTGCTGTTGTTGTTCCTGAAATTTGGAGAAGGTATTCCAAACATGTTTTATTTGAGATTTTATTCCCTTTGGAACAATATTTATGAAGATTTCACAGCCTAAATGTAAACATTTTTCAATTCACTTTTAAAAAAAGTACTAAGCTTATGTGTCCAAATGCTAATAACTGGAATGGTGAAAGAGGAGTTAGTATTCCAAATTAAACAAACATTATTTGGTAGAACAAGAACAAAAATGGCAGACATCGGTCCTTTGTCTTCATTTTCTCAGTCTTTGATAAAAATAGAACTAATGGAAGACCAATATTCAGATGTTCCAACCGGAGAAAACAAAAAAAGAAAACAATCATCGACAGTTATGAGAGGACATTATTATCTTTGTCAAAGTAGAATACTTTGGAAATAAAAGGTACTTAAATTCAAAAATTCATAGCTATAGTAATTAGTCCAAACCTGGTCCTGTGCTACTATATACTATATTATACATATTAATTTTTTTTAGATATCTGAGAAATAAAATGAAGTTGCATGCTTCCAGGCATATTGTATATGCTAGTGCTTTGACTCACTATTTAATCATATCCTGTATTATTGAGGTGGTTAGAATATATTGTTATCATTAGTTCTCTTAATTCTTGATGTTGTTAGAGTCATTTCTTACTCCTTATATTTTTCTCATCTCTAGATTTTAATCAGTTTCTATCTGAAAAAAAAACAACTAGAGTAGGAGATTATTAGCCGACTTTGTTGATATCCTAGTATGGGCATGATGTCATTGTTAACTAAAATTCAGCCATTTTTTATGTTTAAAGGATACTATACGTATTTGGATGATGTTGAGAAAAAACCTTAAATTTGACCTTATTTTTATAAAAATAAAATTAATGTTCTGATATTCTAAGATAGTCATAGTTTGAACTCTTTTCTTTCTTCAGTTGATAGGAAGATTAAAACATATTTAGTGCTTGTCACAATCTCTGGAATAGTTATATTGTGTGAAGTTAAGGCCCTTTGAAATACACTATTTTCTAATGTATTGATTTGTGGAAGATGTTGAACACCAGATTAAAAAATTAAAATTCGTGAAAAAACAAAACACTGAAAAATTTAAGCTGAACGTAGTAAAATGCTACTGTAGGCCTTTCTGGGAAAACATCAAAATCATATTTTGGAAGCCAATACATACATACATACATATAAAAAAAAGATATAAAAAGCTGAAGGGCACCGACTGCAGTACTCTTCAATAACTTAAAATAAGGCCTTTATGGGTATAATGCCATTCTAGGCACCATGTTCTGAGGTACAATGTTGGAAAGTGTATTCTAATACTTGAAGAAAATTGTCCTGATAATATCCAAAACATTTTGTTTGCTTTTAATTTGTAATTGTGGTCCTCCTTTTATTAGCTGAAAAATAGATAAATCATTCTTATGCTGCTAAATTGTGGATCAGGATGTAAATGTCACTTTAGCCAGCTAACAAAAATAAATGCATACCAAACCAATTAAAGCAATTTAAAACCTAATCAAAAATTAAAACACAGGAAAATATATAAATAGATTAAAAGGTTGTGTCTTGATATGCTATCTGAAGGAAGGAGAACAGACAGTACAGAGGGACAATATTTTTAGTTTTTCAGGAAAACTGCTTATTGTATTAACATAATATTGGCGACCAGGTGAGGGGAAAAGAAAATGGAGGCCAAATTGGAAAGGTCGGTCTCCTGGTCCTACACCTACACCTACACTTCCACTTCCTCCATCTCTATTCTGGGGTATGAATTTAAAATAAAAGCAATGAGAATTTCTTTCTTGGAAATTTTTGTCTTTCTAACTGATTTAAAGTATCTTTATTTTATTTATATCCATATTCATTTTCTCTTCCTGATGCTTGATGCAAGCTTTCCAAAAGTTACACTTCAAAGATGGAATATATTCTCATGTAGGTCTGACAGAGTTTTACAAATGTCTTTGCTTAATTTGAACCCCTTAATGCATAAGAATGGTGTCCTTCACTACTGTGCAATTCACTCCAGCTGCTCTGTCCACTTGCAGTATCCAGGGGACTTTGATCCTGCAACTGCCCTGCTTCTCTCTTTGTCCAAGAAGACAATTCCTTCATATTTCAGGGAGCATTTCATCTTGAATGGCTTAGAGGAAGAATTCTGGTCCTTCCAGGTTCTCATTTCTTAAAGTTATGCTTTTTTTCTTTTCCAATCTTGCTTTTAGCTGCTCAAGATGCTCAGCCTTTCCCTTTTGTTTATGGAACGTCATTGCACAATTACTTCAATCGTTGAAGACATCCTGTTGGAGTGTGTGCATGGGAGTCTTCCTGAAAATGGGAATCTGACCTGAGCAAGAGAAGCAAGAGGTCTCTCTTCCCCCCCCACACACAAAACGAGAGGGAGAGGGAGAAGGAGAGGGAGAGGGAGAGAATCATTTCCCAGTTTCCATTCTGCTGGGGCAACCCACCACCCTTCGACTTCACTCAGGAAATATGGAACAAAAAAACAATCCATGTTTCATATGTACACTTATCTTCTATAAAAGAGAAGGAGGAAACAGTATGCTTTTTAATGTCAGCCCTGCTGGTGCAACTAAACTAAGAACTGGGAAGTGGGGTTACACATAAATTTAGTAGAGAAACAAACCACCAAAGCTTTGCAAAGCTTCAGTGCTGGAAAAAAGAAGATTGTCTGAGAGCCAGAACTAAATCAGTTCAGCTGGTGAACTCAATTGATGTCAAGCAATCATAGGTTCAGGATGATTTTGAGTCAGAATAGCCCCCTTATATTGAAGTGCTTTGTATTGATAGCTGGAGTTTATTCAACAGAAATGAGAAAACTGGTACTAGCTGGGAGGAAAGAATCAGAAAAGTCAGATTCCTGAAGAAAGATTGTATTGTGTGTCACTGCTTGGTGATCTGCTGTGGACTGACAAGTGACCAGGCATACTTCTGTTCCTTGTTTTTAAATAATAGATGGTTTCTTTAATTAAAGAAGTCACTGTACCCATTTCAGCAAAATCTGTCAAATTTGCTAACTGTTCCTCCTTAGGGGGTAGTGTCAATGTTTTCACCTCTGTGCATATAGTAATCTTGCCACAGTAATCATATATTGAAACAATCTTCCGTGACTTTTCTCTAACTGTTAATTTTAACAGTTAATTAATTCTAAAAAGAAAGATTTTGGCTTCATTTGAATATTGATCTTTAAAATCCTCTATATGAAAATATATATTTGAATTCATTTTTAAAAAGCTTTTTTTTACATATTTAGCAAGCATGATAAAATGTCCCTTCATACTGTTCACATTTCCAATATAATTTGAAATGCCTTTATATAGTCCATAATTTTTATGGAGTCATGTACCAATGATACATCATTTTATAAAAATTCTCTTTGAGATCACAATACAGTGTACATTTCAACCCTGGTGGCACAGTGGTTAGAATGCAGTATTGCAGGCTAATTCTGTTCACTGCCAGGAGTTTGATCCTGATCAGCTCAAGACTGACTCAGCCTTCCCTCTTTCTGAGGTCAGTAAAATGAGGACCCAAATTGTTGGGAGCAATATGTTGACACTGTAAACTGCTCAGAGAGTATTGTAAAGCACTATGGAGGAGTACATAAGTCTAAGTGCTATTGTTATTGCTTTTGAGCACAGATTTTCACATTGATCATTCTGTATATTATTACCAAAATTCTTAGCCCACTTTATCATACAATAAATTTGATCTGTTCTTTCATTTCAAATTTCAGCAAAAGTTTATACATTTTAGCAATTATACATTCATCATTGGTAAACAATTACTGTATATTTCAAATTCTGCCTTACTTTGTTTCATATCATAAGTCTTTTTTCATTTATTTTAAATCTTTGACTTTTTAAAATTAGAGCAGAGACATCATCTACATTTATTGGTTTCAGGAACCTCCTAAAGATATTTTATATAAATACGAGAAAAATGTCAAACTTGTAATTTATGGTTTTGATGATTACATAGAATAGATTATAGAAAGAAGAATATGACGTAACTTTTGAGAGAGGTTAAAATATATTTGTACTTATAACTACTCTGAAGAATATTGGAAGCAATTTCTTTATATCTTTTTTCTTTCTTTTATATTTTCTTCAATTTTCTTCAAGTTTTTCTTGCACCTTTTGCTATTTCTTTGATTCCTTCCTTTTTATTTCTTTCCTCCTTACTTTAGATTTGCTTGTAGATGTTTCTCATTAATACTCAGTTGTTTTACATATATAGTACAAAAAAATGTAGGAAATAGGTACAGCGGTTCCATTTATGTGCTATGTGTACACTATTGTATACCATGGAAAACCATTTCCACCCAGGACCATATGCTCGAAAAAGTGCACATATGTGAGATGCCTCACTAAGAAAAGTGTGTCACCCCTCAAGCATTTTCATGAAGCCAATAATGCCAATCTTACCCAGCTGAATTCTGTTGTGTGGACTACAATAACATACGTATCTTGTTCTGTATAACAATGGGAAGATTTTTGGAAAGCAAACATATTTAATACTATCTGATTAGAAATTCTTATCTATTGTCACACAGATGACCTTTTCTTCTCAGAAAATCTAGAGCTTTCATTGTTATGTAGAGTTTTTGTGGATCAACTATGTACTTGCTTGTTAGGTACTTTTCCAAAATAATTGTACTGGATTTATTACTGGTGTTTTTTTATTTGCTGTTATCCAAACTGCACATTTTAATAGCACAGCATCTCCAACAAAGACTTCCTAATCAGTCCTTGAAGGCAAGCTCATTTCCTGGTGATTTAACTGACTTGTCCATGTCAAATATTACATTGAGACGGTGTATGCAAAATTATACATTTTAGCCAGACGTCAAATTTGTAAGTTGTTCCTTAGAATTTAAATGTTGACTAATTTGAATTTCTTTGAGTTATATCTAATAATTGCTGACACTTGCACTAAGTAGAATTGGTGCAATTTAAGCATTTTGGATGAGTATGTAGGACAACTCTTTTCCCATAGCTACTAAAGTTTTACATTTCAATTCTGTATTTAGTTCACATGGGATAAATGCAATAATGTTATATTTTTGAATAGGTATTTACTGATTTTTCATTTCAAAATCGTGCAATAACTGAAGAAATATTTTTGATCCGCATATGTTCATAACTCAATTCAAACCCAAATAAAAAAACCCTCAGAAGCCAATTGTATTGTTAAAATATGAAGAGGCTGCCATCTTGTGGTTGCAATTTAAATAGGTAAACTTGGTGAATATAACCAAATCTTTATTGTACTTCCATTAATGTTTTCATAAAAAAATGGAGAAAGAATGAAATAAACCAGAAGAGTTTATTTCATTCACAATCAAAACAAAGTTAAATTTAATCCATGTAAAAGTGAAACTTTTAACTACATTGTTCCTGTGTTGATGCTTCTATTGCCTACCAAACATATACATTCATATACATAACCATATTCATTTTTAAAATAGGTAGAAGCCAGAATTAAATAAAGTAATGAGCAGCACTGCCTTGCAAACTATGTTTCATAAAATTGTAACATATTGCATGCCATGGTGGTTAAGATATTGGGAGCCAGTTTGGTCTGGTTGTTAAGACACCAAGCTAGAAACCAGGAGACTGTGAGTTCTAGTCCTACCATAGACATGAAAACCAACTGTGTGATTTGGCCCAGTCACTTTGTCTCATTCCATGATGTTAAATTCAGGTAAAAAAATTGGTTGGTCAGTTTTTGTAGCAACCAAAGGATCAACATTTGGATGATCTGAAAAAAAGAAAGAAAAAGCTTGCACTTGTGTCAAAAATCCTAGGAAGAAATAAAAATGGTTTTTCAGAAGTTTTCTCTTTATCAGCCCAACCTAATGCATAGAATTGTTGCTGAGGAAAGATCAAGTGCTATGTATTCCATCATTAGATTTTAGAAGAAAGATGAAATATAAATCTAAATCATTACTTATTAATTTTTAAAAATTGCAAAAGCTTCTCCAGTGCAAATCTGAGCTAGCACATATCTTGAAGATTTACATGTGATTGTACAATGCCAGGAACAGATAAAAGGTTTCAGGTCCTTCTCATTTCTTATAATTTTTTCTTATTGAGCCATTAAATCCTCCTCACCTAATTTAATAAAGTAATCATTAGCTTGGCTAACTCCAATTTCTTTTTCTCAATTTGATTACATCACTGTGTCCCAACTTTACTTCCTATATAACATATCTAATACACCTTTTTTCCTGTATCTTGGCATAATATTTATTTTATTTTATTAGATCGTATTAGTGTTTATTTGGTCTGATAAAAAGTATGTGAATGTAATTGTCTAGGAAGCTTATACTTATTTCAGGATGCATGTGTACTCCTCCATATTGTGATGATTCAAGACTCTCTTTATAAATTTATTTCATAGGAAATTGCAGTTACACCTCTCTGTGATGATGGGATGTTACCCTATAAATTATGCAAATACTTGTAATAATTAGAATAGAACTGGAAGGGACTTTTGAGGTCATCTAGTTTAACCCCCTACTCAAGAAGGAGACCCTATACCAGGGGTCTCAAACTCACAATGTCACATGATGTGTCACGACGTATCACAACTTTTTTTCCAATGTTGGCACTGGGGTGGGTGCGGTTTCGCCATGATGCATCCGGACGCTGGGCCAGCAGTTTGATACCCTTGCCCTATACCATTTCAGACAAGTCACTGTCCAGTCTGTTCTTAAAAACTGTCAGTGATGAAGCACCCACAAGCTGTTCTGCTGGTTAATTGTTCTCACTGTTAGGAAGTTTCTCCTTAATTCCAGGTGGCTTCTCTCCTTGATTAGTTTTATCCATTGTTTCTTGTCCTGCCTACAGGTGCTTTGGTAAATAAGCTGACCCTTTCCTCTTTGTGCAACCTCTCAAATACTGGGGTACTGCTATCATGTCCCCCCAGTCCTTCTTTTCTCTAGACTAGTCAAACCCAAATCCTGCAACCGTTTTTTTAGTCTCCAGGCCTTTAATCATCTTAGTTGCTCTTCTTTGCAATTTTTCCACAATTTTTTGTAATGTGGTGGCCAAAACTGGATGCAGTATTCCAGGTGTGGTCTTACTAAAGCTTTGTAAAGTGGTACTAATACTTCACGTGATTTTGATTCTATGCCTCTGTTTATACAATCAAGGATTGTATTAGCTTTTTTTGGGCTGCCGCTGCACACTGCTGGCTCATGTTTAAGTGATCACCCACTAGGATCCAAGGTCCCTTTCACAGTTACTGTTTTGAGCCAGGTTTTGCCTAATCTGTACTTGTACCTTTGGATTTTCCTGTCTAGGTGTAAAATCTAGCTTTTCTCCTCATTAAATTTCATTTTGTTGAAATTTAGCATCTAAGAGCATGCTAAATAAAGGTATTGGTGGTTTATGTCAGCTTTTCTATTCAATTGGGAAAATTACAAATCAATTACAGCATTGCTATGGACAGAGGGGCAAGTTAGGGTCAAAGTGGTTAATATAGACCACCAAGAGTTAATGAGATTATACATTATTGTTATTATTAGTAGTAGTACTGTTAGTTAAAACAGTTTTTGTGAAATTATTTTTATATGATAAGTGTTTGATGAACAATCTGAAATTTTATGAAAGGAGCCAAGAGCTAAAGAGTTTGGGGACCCCTGGTTTAAAGGATGGATCTATTTTTACTGTCTATGTGATCAAGCATGAATTTACTCCTATTTTGCTTATATGAGGAAAGGCAGTCAGCCAGCTTTTACAAGCTCATAGGTTTAATGCTGTTGCAAACAAACCTCCTCTTTTGCTTGCCACTTCTATAGTCTAAGCATCTGGGAGAGATCTGGTTCTTAACCTGGCAGCTCTCCAGGCCCACAAATAACAGAATTGGAAGAGACCTTGGAGGTCTTCTAGTTCAACCGCCTGCACAAGCAGGAGACCCTATGCCATTTCTGACAAATGGTGGTCCAATCTTTTCTTAAAAACCTCCAGTATTGGAGCACCCACAACTTTTGGAGGCAAGCCGACCCACTGATTAATTGTTCTCACTGTCAGGAAATTTCTCCTTAGTTCTAGGATGTTTCTCTCCCTGATTAGTTTCCATCCATTGCTTCTTGTCTGTTCCTTCAGCTGCTTTGGAGAATAGGTTGATTCTCTCTTCTTTGTGGCTCAAATATCCGAACACTTCTATCATGTCACCCCTTATTCCTTCTTTTGTTTAAACTAGACATAACCAATTCCTGCAATCATTCTTCATATGCTTTTAGCCTCCAGTTCCCTATCATCTTTGTTGGTCTTCTCTGCACTCTTTCTAGACGCAATATTTTTATTTTGTATCATAGTGACCAAAACTGAATGCAATATTCCAAGTGTGGTCTTACCAGGGCATATCAGTATGGCTGGTACTGACAGTATTAAAAATAAATAAACAAGTAATATTTAATATGTGTTTTTTTCTTTTTTGAAGCTGGTTTTTGACTGGCATTCCCTTCCAGGCAAATACATTTCTGAAAGCCAGAAGACTTAGTCGGAGAGAGGTTAATTGTGAAAACTGCAGTCATCAAAACAATATAGGCAAACAGGCAAACTGCTGGAAAACAAAAATTAATTGTGGGATCTTCATTCGTACTGTTTTGTGAAGGAACCAGACACCAGAGACGGCACTCATCTTTCACTGAACTGAACAGAAAAGATAAACTGATCAATACAAACCACAGGAGATCCACACCCTTAAACCAAACATTTGACATTTCACCCCTGGCAACACTACCCCTTTTTCCAATCCTATCTCCAATCCTGGGAAGGTTCAAACTGAAGCTGTCTGGTGGGCATCACACTGGAGAAAAGAGCATGCGTCCAAGGGCTGATTTCTGAGTAAGCCTTTTTCTAACAATTGTAGAATCCTAGGGCTAGAAGAAACCTGGGAGGTTTTCTAGTCCAGCCTCCTGTCCAAGGTAGGGGTCCTTATACCATTCTGGACCACACAGAACTCTGGAATGCAAGTTGTTCCATTGGTTAATTGTTCTCACTGTCAGGAAAATTTCTCCTTAGTTCTAAGTTGGATCTCTCTTTAGCAAGTTTACATTCCATTGCTTCTTGTCATACCCTCCAGTGCTTTGGAGGCCAAGTCAACCTCTCTGCGCAGCCCGTCAAGTACCAGAAGACAATTATCACATCCCCCCCAATCCTTCTCATCATTAGACTAGACATATCTAATGTTCCCTTAACCATTCATCATATGGTTTAGTCTCCAGACCCCTTCTCATCTTTTTTGCTAGGTGGTGGCTTCATTCCCATGCCTTGATGACATGAAGACAGGGAGAGATCTCCAAGGTGGGATTTGGCTCTTCCAAGTCTTCTCAGTTTAATCACACTGCATGGTGGCACAGTGGTTAGAATGCAATATTGCAGGCTAATTTTGCTGACTGCCGGCTACCAGCAGTTTGGCAGTTTAAGTTTCACTAGCTCAATGTTGACCCAGTCTTCTGAGGTTTGTAAAATGAGGACCCAGATTGTTGGGGGCAATATGCTGACTCTGTAAACTGCTTAGAGAAGGCTATAAAGCACTGTGAAGTGGTATATAAGTCTAAGTGCTATTACTATTGCTTCTCTGGAACCATTTTTCAAAGTTAAATTCTGAATTACTCCTTTCTCCTTGTA
>JANHFS010037628.1:0-10062 GCA_032467975.1 Trimeresurus albolabris
ATGGTCGCGTACCACCTGCCAGGTGCCAATGTACCACAGGTGGTACCCGTACCACTGGTTGAAAAGCCCTGTTTTAGTGGACTAGTCATGATCTACCAAATGCATAATGGGGAGCTAATCTCAGTTTGGGAAACACATTGATTCAGACCAACAAATAATACTAGAGCATCTTGCAAGTTCTCCAGAATCTTTCATTAGTCAGGAAGTCCCAAAGGTGCACTTCCCCCACAAAGGACAACTGGACCATCTTGGTTTTTTCTTTGAAAACGTTTTGCTTCTCATCCAAGAAGCATCTTTAGTTCTGAAGAACCGAACACCTGAACCTCCAAGAAGAATCAACGTTTTGGATGAAAAGCGAAACGTTTGCAAAGAAAAAACAAACAACCCAAGAAAGTCCGGTTGCCTTTTGAAAAAAAACACCTTTGGGGTAATCATGACCTGGAGGATGGAAACCTCTATGTTAGACACTGGCCAGGAAGTTACCCCCTTGCCCAAAAAAGACAAACGGGGGGGGGATGAATTATGTCAAATTCTCTGGCTTAATGTGGAGCATTTCCGCTCCTTCTCAAAACCCTCCTTCCTCTCTGCCAGCCCTTGCTTGATGAAGAAGAATAGAATAGAATAGAATAGAATAGAATAAGAGTAAAATAGAATAGAATAGAACAGAATAAGAGTAAAGTAGAATAGAATAGAAAATAGAATAGAATAGAATAAGAGTAAAGTAGAATAGAATAGAAAATAGAATAGAAAATAGAATAGAATAGAATAAGAGTAAAATAGAATAGAATATACAATAGAATAGAAAGAATAGAATAGAATATACAATAGAATAGAATAGAATAGAATAAGAGTAAAATGGAATAGAATAGAATAGAAAATAGAATAGAAAGAACAGAATAGAAAATAGAATAGAATAGAATAAGAGTAAAATAGAATAGAATAGAATAAGAGTAAAATAGAATAGAATAGAAAATAGAATAGAAAGAATAGAATAGAATATAAGAGTAAAATAGAATAGAATAGAAAATAGAATAGAATATAGAATAGAATAGGGAATGCAATAGAATAGAATAGAATAGAATAGAATAAGAGAAAAATAGAATAGAATAAGAATAAAGTAGAATAGAATAGAATAGAATAGAATAAGAGTAAAATAGAATAGAATAGAAAATGGAATAGAATATAGAATAGAATAGGGAATGCAATAGAATAGAATAGAATAGAATAGAATAGAATAGAATAGAATAGAACAGAATAGAATAGAATAGAATAAGAGAAAAATAGAATAGAATAAGAGTAAAGTAGAATAGAATAGAATAGAATAGAATAGAATAAGAGTAAAATTGAATAGAATAGAAAATAGAATAGAATAAAAGTAAAGTAGAATAGAATAAGAGTAGAGTAGAGTAGAGTAGAATAGAATAGAATAGAAGCTGGAAGGGACCTTGGAGGTCTTCTAGTCCAGCCCCCTGTTCAAGCAGGAGAACCTATACCAGTGGTGGCGAACCTATGGCACATGTGCCAGAGGCGGCACTCAGAGCCCTCTTTGTGGGCACGTGCGCCATACCCGAGATGGCAACCGTCCCTCTTCAACCAGCTGCCCACTAACTCACCGAGGTCCCACATGGCTGGATGTATCCCAGCACGGCTGGTTTCCCTTCCCCCCCGTCCCATCCCTCCTGGCCTCGCATGCTATCCTTTTCCTGGGCAAGACCCACTGCATCGCCTCCTCAGCTGTTGGCCATCTGTCCAGCTCAGAGGCAGCCTCTGAACTGCTGGTGGTGGGCTGCGGAGCCCCAGAATGTGCCGGTCGAGGGGCTGGCAGGCTGGGGCTACTGACGGACACTGTCGGCCCCCATGCGCTGGCTGGCCTCTGTGTATGGGGGCTGATGGTGTCAGGCAGCAGCTGCCCTGGCCCCTACCTCACCTTGCCCTGTGACAATGGCACCCCCGCCCTGCCTCGCCTTGCCTCGTCTCACCCCACAGGACGAGCCTCCTGCCCCACCTGCCAGATCCACCTGGATCTCCCCCGATGCTGCCTGGCCCACACAGGCGTCCCTCCCCACGAGCAACTTCAAGGTGAGCACACCTACCTTGGCCACACCCACCCAGTCTGCCATGACCACCACAGCCACGCCCACCTGGCACCTGGCAATACATAAGTGGGGTTTGGGTTGCAGTTTGGGCACTCGGTCTCTAAAAGATTCGCCACCACTGACCTATACCATCTCAGACAGGTGATTGTCTCATCTCTACTTAAAAATCTACAGAAAATAATACTGACACCCCCGTTGTCAATTAAAATATGGATGGAAAACATGAGCTTTCTACATTTCCCTTCTGAAAAGCAAAACATAATAAATAAGTAAATGGGATAGCTTAAAATATTCACAATATGTCTAGTTTTTTTCGTTATACAAGAGATGGGGAAATCTATCACCTTGTTTTGAAACAATATAATTAACGTTAATGATTTATAAAGCTTAGCATTTAAAGAACAAAGGATGTGATTAGACATTCAGTGCAGCTGCAAAGGTGATTGGGCGTCCTTTGGAGGCTTTTGTTTTGCTTTGTCTTCTTACAATAAGACCTTCTGAGAAGTAGGAGGGGACATAAACACAGGCCCACCGTGGGCTCGCTGTATATTTCTGACAATTTTAATAAATGCAAGGGCAGTTTTCTGAGCCATGCTTGTGGTTTAACATATAGTTTCCCTAGAGATACGCAGGCTGCTGTGTTGAGAATTGTGACCCAAGAAATCTGGAAGGCAGGGAAAATGAGTCCAATGCTTGCTTCCAAAGGAATTTGCATCTGAAGCTGTAAGATATTCTTGGAATTTAATTTTCTCAAGGTAAATTCCAGTTCTCTTATGTGTCAATTATAATATTCCAGTGTTATATAAAATATAGCACCGCGAATTGTGGACTGCTTCCTACCAACTCTTTTCCTTGTTCTGTTACATTCAGGGCCTTCCTGAATGTAATTGATATGATTGTATTGTCAGTCCTACAAATAATTTAAAATGTGCATATGCATACATTGTCATTTAGATTTTTGGCATGAGAAAATACATATTGTGCCATTATGTTACAGTCCTGCTCAACTGCTTTCCAGTGTTTTCATCTTCATCTTAGAATGTCAGGAAAACAGGCTCATTTTTCTCTCTTTTCTTGGCAAGTTATTAGTAGACCAAATAACTAGGAACCAATTCCATCCAAATGTTCTATTTGAAACCAATTCCAAGCCAGATCTTGGCAGTAAGAGAAAATTCTACAACATTCTTGGCTTCTTAGTGGAGAGGGAAGCTTATTGAATGAAATTAATCAACTAGAACCCCAAAATAAGACCAGAACCACCAGTTACCATTCATCTTACAGAACCAAAATCTTCAGTTAATGTGAGATGGTTGCCCACAGAGGGGGAGCTGATGTGAAGGACAACACTGAAGTCACTGTTTCACATGAAGGAGGGAGAACATTCCAGAAAAGGTGAGGTGGGGGGTCAGACAAGAGGCAGCCCAGCCCAGAACTGGATAGGATAATTTCTCAGTATATCTGTTAGCGTGAAAGTAGTAATCCTTTAGTCCAGCAAGATTTTCTATCATGTCATCCCTAGTGACTAGGGGTGACATGATAGCATGTTCCAATATCTAAGGGAATGCTACAAAGAAGAGGAGGGAGTCAAGCTATTCTCCACACCACCTGAAGGCAGGACAAGAAACAATGAATGGAAACTAACCAAGGACAGAAGCAACCTAGAACTAAGGAGAAATTTCCTGACAGTGAGAACAATTAACCAGTGGAATAATCTGCCTCCAGAAGTTGTGGATGCTCTAACCATCACTGGAGGTTTTTGAGAATAGACTGGGCAGCCATTTGTCTCAAATGATATAGGGTCTCCTGTTTGAGCAGGGGGTTGGACTAGAAGACCTCCAAGGTCCCTTCCAACTCTGTTATTCTGTTATTCTATTCTTTATTATGTGCAAGTAATAAATACCTGAACTGTGACTGAATTTTTCCCTCTTGTTAATTCCAAGAACACTTTAAAATGTTTCCAGGGAAACTTTTAAATGAAAGAGACAAAAGCCAGAGAGCATTGAAAGAGCAGCTCCATTTGTTATACTAGGGTAGAAAATGAAATACTATTTCAGAAATTGGAAACAATGTCTTTCTCCAGTCAGAAATTTCATGTATCTGGCCACAGAAATAGAAATTTGCCACAGCTTTTCAATGCTGTGATATTTTTTTTCTCAAGATGACTTAGCCAAGTGGTAGGAGATTACATTAGTTTTGCTGGAGCCCATAAGCAACAAAACAAATTGCACTTTCCTTGACTTACAATCCGCTGGATGCTCATTCTGGAAGAAACTGAAAGCTCTCTGATCTTCCAGTATAAAAGATGGTTTCATTTTGTTATGAAGTAAAGTGTCCCTGTAGGAAATTGCCCCATTACTTTCAAGTGGATTAAGAGAATTTAAGAGACAACCTTTGCGAGTGAATTGAGGAAATAAGAGATATATAGAAAAATGGCATCTCTTGATAATCAATTTGAAGCATAGAGTTCAAGATATGCAAATCCTATTACATTATTGCCATGTTTTAAATACAGAAGGGTTGACTCCATTGAAGAGCAAATGAATGGAACATATAGAAATAACATGTATGTATATTCATCTATACCCTTTAATAATCCTTTACTGATTACTGAAATTTAATGAAACGCTTTGCTAAAAGTAGATGTAGTGATCTTTGCTTTCTCTAAGCTTTGCAAAATTATATGTGAATTCCACACCACTGACAATACCAGTTCTAAAGAAGGAGAGTTTATTTTTAGCTCACAAATCGTGAAGAACCAAGTAATAATAACTGCATTTTAGTAGGATGTGGGAGAGGCTGTAAAATTCTTATCTCAGAGATTCTTATCCCAGAGAGAAAATCCTGACATTTAGAGGAAGATCTCATCATAGTCCGCACCTTGGATCCTGTCTAATGTGGTAGACTGGTCTTGTGCTGCTATGATCAGTGCTGTCTTTTAGTCCAGCCCCTAATAGGATTTCCCAATGTCTGTCACCTCAGTTATCTGTTGATGCAGAGGTCTGGTCTTACCATGGCACTTCCTCCGTGTGATCTTCCTCCCATGTCTGCTGATGTCTCAGGAATTCTCTCAGCAGCTCATCTTTGGGTGCCAACTTACAAATGTACTCCTGGATGCTCTAGGTTTCTTCCAGGACAGTGGCTTTGTGTGTGTGTGTGTGTGTGTGTGTGTGTGTGTGGACATACAACAACACGGAAGGAGCTTAGCTAGAAGGCAAGGTCTCCATCTTGTAAAATACACACCAGATGTTTTGGGAAATAAAGAATCTTTTATTAATCTCCCATCTAATGTGAGGGGGGGCCTGAGTCTAAGGCAGGGGTCTTCAAACTTGGCCCTTTTATGACTTGTGGACTTCAACTCCCAGAATTCCTCAGCCAGCATGTTCAAACATATGAACAGTTGCTAAGCAACTGATTGTAAGTTGAGGACTACCTGTACAATGTATTTGTATTAAATCAATGATTTCTCTGTTCAGCTCTATGTGGATGGTTATATATTTCTGCAGATCTCTAGTTCTAGCTAAATGAGCATTGTTGAGTGGAAATATTAGCAAATATTGCCATTTAATTCTACTGCTCCTATGGAGGATGAGATTACAGGTTGTCTTCGACTTATGACAATTGAGCCCAACATTTCTGTTGCTAAGTGAAACATTTGTTAAGTGGGTTTCCCCCCATTTTGCAACTTTCCTTGCCACATATGTGCAGTGTATCTCTGCAATTGTTAATAACATGGTTGTTAAGTGAATCTGGCCTCTCCATTGACTTTGCTTGTCAGAAGGTCACAAAAGGGGATCACAGGAGCCCTGGGACATTGCAACTGTCTTAAATACGAATCAATTGCCTAGTGTCCAAATTTTGATCACATGACTATGGGGACGCTGCAAGGGTGGTAAGTGTGAGAAAATGGTCCTAAGTCAGTTTTTTTTGTAACTTTGAATGGTCACTAAATGAACTGTTTTAAATTGAAGACTACCAACATCGAATTTAGCAGAGATGGAAAATGTTTTCTGTGCAGGGAGCCATAAACTATGTGCAACTCCCAGCAATCGGATTGCACTTACCGGTAGCTCTAATCGCACAGCAGGATTCACAACAGAGGCCCCGTTTACAGAGAGCTTCTCTTAAAATACAGTATCAAGCACACCACAATCCATTTGTTTACTAAGCGTGCCGGCGACACACCATGTAAATCATTCTGGTACATGCTTTCCAGAGGCCAAAACAAGAGTACAGTCATTGGCACTGACACAGCTCCCTGGCATTTTAACACACAAAGACTTGGCTTTTCTTTTCTCTTTCACTCGCTTCAGATGAAATTGGAATGAAAACTGGAAGTCTGGCTTGAAAGAACAAAACAATATTTTGGAAACCACTTTGGAAACCACCAAGCTTACTTGTATTCCTTGAGATAACAGAATAACAGTCTTGGAAGGGACCTTGGAGGTCTTCTAGTCCAACCCCCTGCTCAGGCAGGAAACCCTACACCAGGGGTAGGCAACCTTGGCTCTTTTATGACTTGTGGACTGACAAAGCTGGCTGAGGAATTCTGGGAGTTGAAGTCCACAAGTCATAAAAGAACCAAGGTTGCCTACCCCTGCCCTACACCATTTCAGACAAATGGTTGTCCAATCTCTTCTTAAAAACTTCCAGCGTTGGAGCATTCACCACTTCTGGAGGCAGGTTATTCCACTGGTTAATTGTTCTCACTGTCAGGAAATTTCTTTTTAGTTCTAGGTTACTTTTCTCTTTGGTTAGTTTCCATCCTTTGCTTCTGCTCCTGCCTTCAGGTGCTTTGGAGAATAGCTTGACTCCCTCTTCTTTATGGCAGCCCCTGAGCTATTGGAAGACAGTTATCATGTCATCCCTAGTCCTTCTTTTCATTAAACTAGATAAGATGTGCACTTCTAGGAAGTGACATTTATGTATAAAGAGGAAAGGGAAAAATCTTTATGGAAATTGTCCCTGACCAGATCAGTGCTGTCCTATTTATCTCTCTATGAATCATCAAATACGGAAGAGAGAAAAGGGGTGGGGAAGAGACAAAGAATTGAAGTCACTCAGATTAATGTGCATCAGTAGCTACTGACAATTTAGGGTACAGTCAGCTCTGCTCTGTATAAAGTGCAATGTACAGAAGCTGCACAAAAGCCCAAGCAGATCAATAGAAGATCTGCAGAGTTGTCAGATCATTATCAGAAACTTGGAAGCCTCCAAGGAAAAAGCCAAAAAGGCTCACGGCATAAGACAGAAATGGATTGTTATTGTCTTCTGGAAACACAGAAAACCGAGAACAGAAAAAGTCCTAGCAAGCCATGGAATCTATGCTTTTTAATTATTTTCTGTTTTATTTATTTGTTTGTTTATTATTTTTTAGGGTTTTTAAAATATATTTTATTCATTTTTATTTTATTTTTCAATTTTGTTGGATGATGGACAATAGGTCAATGGATGTAGGTGTATGTTTGTGTATGAGAGAGAGGGGGGGGAGTTTTCAGCAAAGAAAAGTATTCCTAATTAAATTCTGAACTCATTGGTAGCAGTAAACAAGGACATACATTCAGTTTTGCAGCTACTAAGATTGTTGGACGAGCAGGTACAAAAACAGCCAGAGAAGTGATTGGAATGTGTGGTAAAGCCACACTTGGAATACTGCATCCAGTTTTGGTCACCGCAATGTAAAAAAGATGTTAAGACTCTAGAAAGAGTACAGAGTACAGAGACTGGCCTTGTTTACCCAAAGCATGGGGATCTATAGGGAAGGCAGCTTTTTAAACCAGAAATAGTTTTCCATTCATGCTTCCAGTGAATTATTCATTCTAAAAGGTTTTAACATTATCTCCATTCAAATGTACTTTCCCAAGATATCCATAACCCACTAATCCAATAGATACATTAATGCCATACTGCGTTTTCATATAAATTAGTTTCGATTTGCTGAAGGATGAAATTTAGCCAAAATTGTTGGATAAGAGTACACTTCAGTCTCACTGAGAGTTGCTAGACTACTTTTAGTCTAGTGCTCTGCTGGCTCAGGAATTCTGGGAGTTGAAGTCCACGAGTCATAAAAGAGCCAAGGTTGCCTACCCCTGGTCTAGTGGCTGCCAGCAGCCTGTGAAACAGACCTGAAAGTTTTCAAATTTTTCAGAATTATTTTCCAGTTCAACAAACTAGGCAATCCATCAATCCATCAACTGGTTAAATTTTAAAATGTAAATTGTGAAACATGACTTAGAAATGATAAATAAAGTGTAAAATCTTGCAGTTTAAAAACTGAACTGATTGCCATAAGGGATATTCTTTGTTTATCATTCTGACTGACCTCTATGCTGGTACTAAGGAAGAAAAGACTTTTATTTTCTTTATTAGTCTAATTTATATTGGTTTCTCCAGATTATTTAGTACAAGGTTTTCACTTTCTTTATCAGTCTACCAATAAAAACCTCTGTGGCCTTGTTTTACAACCAGCATGAAAATTAATTCCTTAAAATCTGCAGAATTATTTTACAACCAGCATGAAAATAGAAGCCATTAATTCCTTAGAATCTGCAGAATTATTTTACAAGGCTGACTGAACGATACTGTATTTTGTTACTAAGAAGACACTGCAGGAATCAATATTTTCATAAATGTATGTTACAGTATAATAAATATGGATGAAGAACAGAGTTATAACAATGACCGAGAACCATTAGCTCAAATTTCTTCTTGTAGGGTTGCAATCGTGTAGCGTGTAAATCTCTGAGTATTTTTTTAAATTTATGTTGGGCTTTTTATGTTCAATTCACCTCTAATCAACAGTTCAGCTGTCAACTGCAGAGCAGAAGCAATTGCATCCATTCCCAATTTCATTTAAAATGATTTATACCGTATATTGATCACCTAACCAGGGAAGGATGAATTGAGAGTTGGCAAGTATATGAATAGAATCTGACTTCCAGCCCAGTGTAACCTGATGCTCAGAAGAAAAATAAACTTGTGAACTAAGAATGACTTATAGGCCTGAATATTTGCATGTGGTCTGGTCATTTGAGACAATTGTGATGATAAGAAGATTGATGAAGTTAAACATAAATTGACAGAAAGCCAACTGTAATTAGTAGTATTTTGGGTTTGGCCTATGCTTCAAAGCTTTGTAGCTCTTCAATATCCCAGATCACACTCAGGGAGACAGCAATAAATGTTACGTGTCAATCCAAAGCAGAGTTTCCCAACCTTGGCAACCTTAAGACGTGTGGACTTCACTCCCAGAATTCTACAGCCAGCACGGCTAATCTAAAGCCTCCATCCCAGGAAACAGTATATCTGATGCTAGCCCCAGCATCCTCATTATTTTAAAAAAATTACAATTAGAGGTGATCATTTTATTAACTTTACCATTTAAATATATGCAAATAATGCTCTTGAAGAAGACCATTGTCCACAGTCCAACATTATATATCTGCAGTATTGATTTTGACAAGAGAGTATCAAATTTAATACCTCAGTCATATACATGTCACTAGCTAACTTTAGATCTTTTGCATTCCCACGGTTCTTATCACACTTACCAGGTTAGCTGGGTTTAAAATGAGGAAATTTACATCTTGTTCCATTGCCTTGAGTCCGTAACAAGAAAAGCAAAAATATTTCAAATTCATGATGTAAGTGATTTTTGGGTCCTCCCCTCAAGATGTTTAGAAGGGCAATATATGAGCGTTGTGAAAATACCTTCCATTTTAATTGTTTTGTTCTAATAGTAAGAATAATCAGGAAAAATCATTTTAAATAATTAAAAAAATAATTTTAAAAGACCTTCAATAACAACAAGAATAGGCAGAATTAGCAATAATCCATTACTGAATTATTGAATTGCATTATTGAATAGTGGCTATCAGCAACAACCATGTGGAAGAATAGAATAGAATAGAATAGAATAGAATAGAATAGAATAGAATAGAATAGAATAGAATAGAATAGGAAGGGACCT
>JANHFS010037651.1:0-10060 GCA_032467975.1 Trimeresurus albolabris
TATTTGCTGCTCTTCTCTGCATTTGTTTTCATATTGTGGCAAACAAAACTGTACACAATATTCCAAAGCATTATAAAGTGGTACTAACACTTCATGTGATCTTGATATTATTCCTCTGTTAGTGCAACCTAATTGTAGTGTAAAACAATTTGCCACTATTGCAAAAGGGTAGTCTAGGATTGTGTAGATTTTTTTGCAGTTGCAACACACTGCTGACTCATATTTAAGTGATTGTCCACTAAGACTCCAAGATCCCTCTCACAGTTACTACTATTGAACCAGGTATCATCTCTTTGATACCTGTGCATTTGGTTGTTCTTTCCTAAATGTAGAATTGTTTTTTACTTTTTTGCTACTGAATTTAATTTTCTTAGATTGGACTCAATGTTCAAAAGATCCTTCTGGATCTTAAGCCTATCTTCTGGAGTGATTGCTATTCCTGCCAATATGGTGTTCTCTGCAAATTTGATGAGTTCCCCTTCCATCCTCTTGTCTAAATTGTTTATGAAAGGTCAGGTGGCATGTGATGATGATTGGGAATCTGAATTACAAATCAGAACATTAATTGATCAATTGGATTTATAGAGGATGTGATTTGGACAATAAATAGACATTTGCTGTATTATTTCCATTGTTTTGAAAATGAAAACTCTCAGTTCAAACAAAGAAGTCGTTATTTTGATCAGGTAAATAGCATGAAATGAGTTAACACTCTAAAGAATAGTAATAGCTCAATCCTTTGCAAGTAATCCAACTGTATTCAAAGAGGCTTGTGCCCACGAATTGACAGGTCTCAAATCAAGAATGACACATGATGGTTATTCCAAGCTGAATTCTTTCTTGTTTCATTCCTATAGTCAAACTAAGGTTGGCTAAGGACTCTACTATCTGCATCTACAATACACTCTGTAAACTATTAGGGAGGAGATGTCTTCACCCTCTTTCCCTCACACATGACATCCAGGCAGAGTTGCCTCTTACCCCTTTGGATTTCACCCCCTCCCTTCTGGGAATCCATTTCTTCACTGCATTCAGCACAGGAATGTATCCATGATAGAGCTGAAGTGGAAAAATGTGGACACAGAGGAAGAAATCTGGATTCAGATTCCCCTACAGCCGTTGATTTACCGCATGGTCTTCTGCAAGTTGCATTGTAGTGGCTTCAGCTTTGTGTCCATAAAATGGAATAAGCAAGTTTAGTGTAACACTGTATGTGATAGTGAAAGCTTCATAATGAGGAATAGTTAAATAAGTAAGTCAATATTAACTAAATTATTTGGAATTCCTCTGAAATCACTTAAGCCATTCTTTATCCTGCTGCCATGTTACATATTCAGGTATTTGTCTTGGTTCCTCACTCCCTCTTGCAGGTGCAACTGTGGCTCCAGATGGATGTTTTGATTTTAACCGGCAAAGCAATGATCATAGCTACTGCAGAAAGGAAAACGGTAGAAAGATTCCATGTGAACCACAGTAAGCTTTCTAAATTATTTCCTGCAATGTTGATGATATAATATAAGAATAATAAGAAATATTTTATGGTTCACATCTGTGGGAATATGACTCTGTCACCCGGCTAAAACATTAGAAATATGAGCCAATTTCTGAATGGCTAATTTTTCTTTGTTTTCCATCTGAGGTTACAAGATGGAGCAAAAGTGGGATGTAAAAAGAATGCTGTGAGGATAGAAGGTTGTGTGAGGAAGGACAGATAGTCCTTGACTGATAACCTTTCGTTTAGCGACTTCAAAAAAGTGACTTACAACTGATTCTTCCACTTCCAACTGTCACAGCCTCCTGTAGTCACGTGATCAACATTTGGGTCCCTGTATTTATGAGGGCTGCAGTGTCCCGAGGTCACATGATCACCATTTTCCATCTTCCCAGCCAGCTTCCAACAAGCAAAGTCAATGGGGGAGGTTGGATTTGCTTAACAACCATGTGATTCACTTAACAATTGTAGTGGCTCACCTAACAGCCATGGCAAAAAGGTTGCAAAATTGGCAAGGGAAATTCTGGACATAGTTGTGGTTGTAAGTCGAGGACTAGACTATTATCAGCCTTTCTCATTGGGCTGACATCTTATTGGGTTGTAAGTCAAGGACTACACTATTATCAGCCTTTCTCATTGGGCTGACATCACCCAGCTTATTTAACCTGCATATTACCGAATAAACCCTTGTTGGTTAAGTTTACTAATTGTATTTGGTCATAAATCATGATTTAGAAACCACAATGGCTAAATTGGCACCACACGTTAAACCCAAACTAAACAGTAAGCCACATTAAACACACAGACTCTTGTGGCATTGTTTCCTGTTAAAGGAAGGAAAGTTCTTATTTTATACATCCTTAGTTAAATCTTAAATACTTTTTTCTTCCTATTTTTTTAAAAAAAGTGAAATGGAATAATAGCCATTTGGGGGGGGGGATTTCCCTCTCCAACGTTTAGTGCAGCTACCCCAACCTTTACATTTCAATTCCCTGTCATCCACTGATCAGACATTAGGGGAATTTTAGGCTAGAATCTGGAAAAAACTAAATCTCCTAATTCTGATTTAGGCATTTTCCAGCTGGATAATAGATGCATTCCTTGCTCTTAAGATGAGAATCCTGACTCAAACTATCTTCACCCCCAAAACAGTGAAATCATAGTGAAGTAGTTGGAGATAGAAGAACTGTGTTTCTCTGTTTTGTTTCAACCTTGAAACATCTTGTGGGATTTTTCAGTTACGTGTTAAAAAAGGCAACCCGGTTCATAGAACCTCTGGTTCTCCATCTCTAATTAAAAAATACAAAATACATAAAGAATAACCCAAGATCAACTGATTATCAACACAGTCACGTGCTCTGGTCATCTCCCAGTTGGATTACTGCACAGGGCTACCCTTGCAGAGTATTTAGAAAGTGCAACTGGTACGGAACATAGTGGTGCTGATAGTTCTGGAGGCCTCTCACATGTGACACCGCTGTTATATGATGCACAGGTTGCCAGTTTGTTTCCAGGTCAATTCAAGGAGTTGGTAATTACCTTTAAAGGGCAAGGAAACTGGTGGAACTGTTGGGATTAACCTGGTCCAGGCCTTTTGGTGGAAAAGGTCTACTTCATATCCTGCCAGCCAAAGACTTTTGACTGGAGAGGTGCAGGAGAAAAGCTTATTCAGCTGTGCCCCCCCCCCTGCAATGTTCTCCTGTCAGAGGTGAGGTCTGCCCTCAGAGTTCAGGCCCCCAGGAACAACTTCAAACATGGCTCTGCTGCTTGGCCGGGGGGCCCCCAACACGGGCCTGCTACATTAGGGATGGCTGATGGAATAGTGAAGGCACTCATCATCTCCAGGCTGCCCATCATGTTTCTTATTTTTTGCCTTTTATTCTAATTTTAATTGTTTGTGGCACTTTCTAACTTTTTATTATATCGTAAGTCACCCCAAAGTCATTCTATTCGTGAGATGGGGGACATGGGAAATGAATGAATGAATATTTGCAAATAAGCAAAGGAACAAACCTCATTCTTATTAATTCGTGCGAACTGACTGCTTCCTTTTCAGAAATATAAAATGTGGCAGGTTATACTGCATAGATAGTTCACCTGCAAACAAGAATCCTTGCAATATCGTCTATTTACCCAATGAAGAAGAAAAGGGAATGGTTCTTCCTGGAACAAAATGTGCAGATGGAAGGGTTAGTAAAAGATTACCTCTAATCTGTGTGCTCTAAAGTCTGATTCCCAGGGGTGATCACCAATTTTTTTTTTTTTTTTTTGCAATCGATCAATGCTGAAAGCTGGTCTAAATTTTCCAAACTACAGTGAATCTACATAGAAGAAAAAGCATCCATCTATCCTTCTTTTGGTTGTTGTTATTTTGTTTTTCCTGCAAATAGCAACCATAACAAATGAGGTGGATATCCAGGGCTGTTTCTTTCTTGCAAGAACAAAACGCCTGGCCTTCTCAGAGCCTTGTGCTTCTCTCTTGCAGCATCTTCTGGATGGACTGTCAAGAGACAGTTCTTTCTCTTAACTTGTAGGCATCTCCATTGGGAAGGTGGAAGAGAGAAATAGAAAATCAGGGCAGAGCTGGTTTGACCTAACAATGAAGCAATCCCAAAGCTTCCCTTAAAGGATCAGGAATCACTTCCCCTTGATTTTTATACAATATACAACCTGAAAGAAGTTTGGGTTAGTTCGGAAAGTGCTGTCTTACTCCATTGATCATCTCTTGCTTTGACTTTCAGGTCTGCAGGAACAGGCAGTGTGTTGATGTGAATACAGCCTACTAATTAACCACTGGCTTCTCTCAGATTTGATTTTGGAGATTCTTCTTCCAGAAGGTTCAACTTCCTGCAAGTCCAAAGAGACCCATCTGCCTGCATCCTATTAATAAATCACCCTTAGCTTCCAGATGGCATCTAAATTCTGCAATATTTCTTCTCCATATTTAGTGTGATGATTTTTGCTGTAATCAAACCTTTTTCCCACCACAAAGCTCCATGGGCATGTACAACACCAAGAGCTTATTTGCTGTCAAGAAAAAAAATGGCCATTTTACCGTTTCCCAATTCCAGAGCACATTTAATGCAACAAATTCTGCCTTTAGAGCTGGTGTGTTCGAAGTCAATGCTTCCTCTTCCGAAATTTCATGCTGGCTTTGCAAGATGTAGCTGCTTCCATCAATAAACTAAGTATTCTCATTCTGCATTTTGTAAAGGCTCATCTTTCAAATCTGGTTTGCTGGAATAAACCGCATCAAAAACTTGCATGCAATCCTGAGGTAAACTATCAGGTGAATTGTCTACTGGCATTAAAGGAACTTATTCACAGTCATCCAGAAAATTCAAAATATAGTACTTTTGTCTCAGAAGGAGCCCCTAACAATAAAGAAATCCACATATTGCAACACAGTTCCAAAGGTGCTTTTCAAAAGGCAGAAGGACCTTTTTGTTTCTTTTCCTTGAAAATCTTTCACTTCTCATCTAAGTGAAGAACTGAAGAAGCTTCTTGGATAAGAAACAAAACATTTTTCTTTTTTAAAAAAAATTATTTTCCTTTGTCAACATGAATAAAATAAAATAAAAACAGAGAAACAGAAAAATGAACACCAATACTAACAATGAAGAAAAAGGAAAAATAAAGTTTTATTATTATTTTTTATTCCTTCTCTTACATAATGGGTCTACAAATAGCTATAAGCTTTCCCATCCTCATTTGACAAAAATACTATATTAAACAAACAAACATTCCAGAGGAGAGAATCCATCTATTATTGTACTCAACAGGTAGAAAGTCCACCAACGGCTTCCAGTCTCTTATAAACCTGTCTAGTCCATTGTCTGATCAAAGCAGTTGGTTTTGCCATCTCTGCTAGTTCAGACAACCTCAAGATCCATTCCTCCACAGTCAGCACAGGGCTTAGCAAGTACAATCCTCACAGCAGTCATCATATACAGTGATAACGTTCTTGAATTGGTTTGTCCCTAATACCTAAAAAAAACCTTCAGTTTTAATATCTCTATTTTAAATATTCAGAAAAAACAACAACCAAGAAAGTCCAGTGGCCTTTTGAACAGAACCTTTGGGCTAACCATGATCTGGATGATTGAGAATCTCCAGAGACAGTGAGGACCATTAATGGGTGGGATGTCTTGACCCCAGAAGCTGTGGAAGCTCCATCACTGGAGCTTTTCAAGGCCTTTGTTTGTCCAGAATGGTATAAGGTCTCCTGGATTGGCCAGAGGGTTGGACTAGAAGATCTCCAAGGTCCCTTCCAGACCTATGATTCTATGACAATTCTAAATGCTGACTGTTAGTAAAGACTCTCTGGATTCAAAAAGGTGGAAATTCCCCAATTGCAGATTCCTACTGTGCATGAGTCTCAACTGCACTCTTAAACACATTGAAGATATTTGTTTTCTATCTGCATATCGTCATGCTGGCCACATGACCCCAGAAGCTCTTCAGCTGTGAATCAGAGATGAACAGCGCCCCCTAGAGTCAGACATAACTGGCAGGGGAAACATTTACGTTTTTTTAATGCATCGGTAACATTGTTTGATAGTTCTTCATCTCATATTTGGCCAAAGGATTTGGGGAACAATACAGCTAACTGACTTCTGACTTCCTTTGGTGTAGTCAAATAGAATAGCAACATCAAACCTCAATTATTTACTTTTACAAAATAGTGTAAACTAGCCATTTTGATAACAATAAATCTATCAAATCGATAAAGCCCCAAATCAAAATTTCATTTTTTTCCACCTCAAGCACAAAGTCCAGAACTGGTTCCCACATAGCAATAAAAGTATTCATACAGTTTTCTTTAATGAGTACAATCAATTTAGTCATCTCTGCTAGCTCTGTCAGTTTTTGCAATCATTCCTCCATTGTGGGAATCGATGTGGTCTGAGCATAGAGCAGGGGTGTCAAACATATCACAACATCTTTGTCATTGCTGGGAATGGTGAGAGCATGGTTTCACTATGTTGCATCTGGCCCACAGGCCGGCAATTTCACACCCCTGGCTCAGAGTGACATTGCTGCTGTCAACTTATATAACATCAAGGTTCCCTATTTTTTTCCAGGTCTTTGTCCATTAGCCCACAAAGAAAACTCTCTGGTTTTCTTTCCATATTCACTTTAAGAATTTTCTGTATGAACATATGAATCCTACTCCAATATTTTCTTGCTTTATCATACATCTACCATAAATGGTAAAACTCCCTTCTTTACATTTACATTTCCAACATTCATTTCAAAAGCCTTTATACATTTTTGATAACTTAACTGGTGTTAAATACCAATGTACATCATCATGAAGAACTTTTCTTTTAACTAATAGTTTAAAGTAAATTTTATTCTTTTATTCCACATATTCTCCCATTGTTCAAGCATTACATTATGCCAAAAATTCCTTGCCCACTGAATCATACAATGTTTTACTTCTTCATTTTCCAGATTTAAATTCAATAACAATTTATAAACTTTAGCAATAATATGTTCATCATTACCACATGGTAGGATTTCCAATTCATTTTTAACAAAACTAAACCCATGATTCTTTTTGCCTAGATTAAATCTTTCTTTCAATTGTATATGTGTGAACCAATGGCAGACATGACCTTCTGATTCTAGCTCCTCCTTGGATTTGAGGGTAGGCTCCCCCAAATTAAAATTAATTATTTCACCATAAGTCCACCAATTCACCATCATCACCACCTCTTTTCTAAAAAAAAAGACTTCTTGTGGGGAAACCCAAAGTGGTACCTTCGTAGAAAACCTTGTATTTATTCCAAACTCTCAAAATGGCACGTCTAACAAAATGATTGTTGAAATCAACACTTTAACTTTGTCATACAACAAGTAACCGTGCCAGCCATACCTTAATCCATGGCCTTCCAGTAACCTCTTATTCTGAAGGTTCACTCATTCTTTTAGCCAAACCAAACAACAAGCGTCAAAGTACAATTTCAGGAAAACCCAAACCCCCTCTTTCTTTGCAATAATTCACATCTTTTTTAATACCATTCCAGAGAGGCACATAATTATTTTTGAACAATTTTGTGTTTGAGTTTGTTAACATAACCCCCAAATATTTCACCTTGTTCTCAATCCTAAAACCAAACTTTTTACTCAGTATATCATCATCCTGTGAGGTTATATTCTTAATCAACATTGATGTTTTCTGCTTGTTTATTTTAAAATGAGCCAAGTACCCAAGTTCATTTAGTTTCCTCATCAAATATTCTATATTAGGTTTTGGGTCTTGCAGAAATATCACCAAATCATCAACAAGAGCCCTCAGTTTATAAAATTCTTTCTTAACATTTATACCTTTTATTTTCCCATCATGCCTAATATCTCTATTCAGAATTTCCAACAGCAGAATAAACAACAGTAGAGACAATGGACATCCGTTTCTTGTACCCTTATGAATTTCACATGAATTAGTTAGATCATCATTAATATTTTTTCTTCTTCTTCTGATGTATAATCAGCTTTGAGCCCTTTAATAAAATTCCCACTAAAGTCCATTTCTTGCAGGACTTTAAACATAAAAACCCAATTTAAGTTGTCAAAGGCCTTCTCGGCATCTAAGAATATTAAAACTATGATACTCCAAATATTTTTGGAAGAAAGCCAGCTTGATCATCATGAATATATATCTGTAAAACATTTTTGGTCTTTCTGCCAAAATCTCAGTGAATAATTTACAATCCTCATTTATTAATGAGATTGGTCTGTAGTTCTTTATCAACATAGCATCCTGACCCTCCTTCGGAAGTAACACAATATTAGCTTCTATCCAAGTTGGGGGTATCTTTCCCCCTTGTAATATTACATTCATTACATACTTTAATGGCTGCAGAAGTTCATCTTCAAAACATTTATAATATGGATGTGTAAATCCATTTGGGCCAGGGGCTTTGCCTAATTTTATTTTTCTTAGGTGTCCACAGGTGACTTTTGCAATTCAATTTCTTTCTTTCTGATTGGATCCAATATCTTTTGGGTCTTTTCCAGAGATTTCTTTATTCTCTAACTGATTATATTGTATAAAATAACCCCTCATAACTGCCTTACTACATTTTCAGACAAGTCTGTCCCTTTGCCTAGATTATCATGAAAATAGTCATGTAATTTCTTGTTACAGTCCTTTACAATTGCCTCCATGAGTTTACTAGCATTAAATTGTCCATCATTTCAAAGAATGTCTTTGGTAATTTACCTGGGAGGGTTTGATCCCCTTAATAAATATTCTATCCCAAAGTGGCAAAGTCACACCATTCCAATCCCCCACATAAGCCAATTTTCATATGAAAAAGGTGAGAGTTGGCCCATAAGGTACTCAAAGAAATTGCTTTTTTTTTCTCATTTGGCACATAATTGATTGACTTAAATCTGGCCCTTCTTTCTTTGATGCCTACTTTCCAAGAAATTTTAGATCAGACTCCGCATCAAACTGAGATAAGAAAAGCATTAAAAGTAGGTATACATTTTCAGAAGCATGCATACATTTTAATATCGGTTTATCATTTATCCTCCCCTTGAATAGAAAGGTTAAATTCAGCATTATATGTGGCTTGAGTGCTACTTTTATAACTCTTCCTCTAACAAACAAGCTTTGCAATTTTAATTAGTCTGAAGTTATTTCAAGAGAGGAGCGCTGGTGACGGTAAGGGCAGAAGTTCTGAAAGAAACCAAGTTGGCCACCAAAGAGAGTTTCAAAGGCTCCCATACCTCCTTGTTTCTAAATGAAGAGATGGTTCTTTTGACTTTGTCCTCTTGGAATGAAGCTGCTGTTTCTACTGTGGGCTTTCTTTCCCCCAAAATTGCCAAACAAACTAATCAAAAGTAGATTTTCCTCTTTTCCTTTTCCTTCACCAAAAATTTCTGCCTTGCCTTTAACAGGAGGGTGGGTAGTGCCCCTTTTCCCACGCTCATCTTTATTGTGCCTTTATAGATTTCTATCTCAGGTGGAGACAAAAGGAGAAATTATAGGGGGAAAGTGGGTCCTCTTAAAGCAATTGAAATGATTCACTCTGCTCTGTGATTCATCTCAAAGTTCCCCTTCAAATGGCCTTTATAGGATAACAGGGATCATGGAGATCTTCTAGTCTAGCCCTCTGCTCAAACAGGAGATCCTATACCATTCCAGGCAAAGGGTTGTCCAATTTCTTCTGAAAAACTTCCCATCTTGGAGCACCCACAACTTCTGAAAGCAAGCCATTCCACTGATTAATTGTCCTCACTTTGGATGCATATTACCTCAGCTGACATTTCCATCAACATATAAATCCCCTGTTTCAGAAAATGGAGGTCCTGTTGAAGGAATTATATGAAGAGACAACAAACATTCTTAAGTTCTCTACAAAGTGAAAATCAAGTATGGCACAAAGGTTTTTTTTTCCCCCTTAGTGAAATCAGGGATCCCTTAGGCAAATGCATTGACATGGATTCAGTTAATGCTCGCAATATTGAAAGGATTCTAGATTGCTCCCAAAGTGCCTCTTACTCACAAAATACTGTAAAAACCAACTCTTGGCATTTAAGACCCCATGCACCAGA
>JANHFS010037676.1:0-10058 GCA_032467975.1 Trimeresurus albolabris
GAGCTTAAATGGACTCCAGAAGATGGTAGAGGACAGGAAGGCCTGGAGGAATGTTGTCCATGGGGTCACAATGGGTCAGACACGACTTTGCAATTAACAACAACAACAATCTGTGTGTAAATGTGTGTGTGTGTGTGTGTGTGTGTGTAGAAAGATTATTGATATATAGATAGAGATAGAGATATTCATGCAGTAAAACAGCGGTCACCAACCTTTGCGGCTTGATGGCCCATCTGGGGGTGGAGAGGGAAAATGGGCTATGGGAGCAGTGGGCCAGCATGCATACTTGCACAAGTTGGCCAGCCACTCGCATGGCCCAATTCCAAACTAGGCCATGGACCAGTAGTGGACTGCAGCCTGGGTGTTGGGGATCCCTGCAGTAGAAGACACACTTTATCACACAGTAGTGACCCTGTGTGTTAGATTCACTGGCTCAAAATTAGTTAGCCTACATGGTTACGGTGAGAATAAAATCTGCTAGAACACAACAACTTAATTATTACATGCAAATTAGTTTTGCAATCTTAATCTGTGTAGTTTTACTGTTTTAATATTTTAATTATTTTTCTACTCATTTTGTAATTTATAAGCCACCCCTGAGAGTCACGCTATAGGAGAGTTGGGTTGCATAAAAGTTTAATAAATAAATAAATAAATACCACAGTGATTTAGAAATATAGATTACTTTCCATGACTTATTTTATTTATATATTTATCTAATTTATGGAGCCACCCATTTCACGAGGAAATGACTCTGGATGGCACACAACAAATCATAAAACTGCGTATCACCCTTTTATGCATCTGAATACCGTGGTGGTGCAGTGGTTAGAATCCAGTATTACAGGCTAACTCTGCATTCCCACAGCCAGGAGTTCGATCCTGACCAGCTCAAAGTTAACTCAGCCTTCCATCCTTTCAAGGTCAGTAAAATGAGGGCCCAGATTGTTGGGGGCAATATGCTGACATTGTAAACCTCTCAGAGAGGGTTAATAAAGCTCTATGAAGATGTATATAAGTCTAAGTGCTATTGCTATTGCTAATACCTTGAAATATTTATGAGAGATCAGAATCTCATTTAGGTAAACCATTATATTCTTTTTCTCTATGGATCAAAGGCAGCATTTGTACTAATTTAGACATGCAACAGTCCTCAATACATTCATGGTGTACCTTATAATTACAGCTGGGAATTTAAATCTGTTTGATGATTTCTGTTGGGTGCACAACATTCTAACCCATCGAAGCAATTTTCTGGGACTATTTATCAAAATCACAGCATGAGTTTCTTGCTAATGTATGAATTTTGCTACAGCTATTTTCAGGGGGCAAAATCAAATAGGTTGGGTGAGACAAAAAAAAAAGAAAGTTCCTAGAATAAAGGCCCATTTCCCCAAGAATTTTACTTCATGTAATATTGAATGAACCCCCCTCCCATTGATTTATTTCAATACACAGAGGAGCAATGGGTGAAGAGAAGAGACCAGATTGGATCATGCTACTTTCAGCAGTTTTAAAGCAATATTAAAACCCAGCTCTGTACTTGAAATGAAATTCTCCGTTTTATTCCCCAACCGTGAAGTAAAAAGTCATTCTGTTCTTGTGTTCCCTCAAGCTATCTTACACGAAACAAAACCAACTCTTCTTCAGACTAGAGCACAGCAAGAAAGATGTTTCATCAATAGCTAACCTCTAATTCAGCATCTTTTATTTTAATTTATATATTGATTGAGGAAATCAGACCATCAAAGAACACAGTGGCTGGGCACCATCAAAGCTGACACCAGCCAGAACACAGAAGAACTCAAAGAAGTAGTGCAAGATTGGAAGATATGGGGAGACCTGACCCATAGAATTGCCAAGAGTCAGACATGACTGAATGGATACCATCATCACCACCACCATCATCATCACCACCACCATCATCTATTAATTAAATTTATATGCTGTACATTTCTCACAGTCATGTGACTCTATGGACTTTATGGATGATGTTGCACCTTATCACTTCCTGGCATTAGAACCATTATCCAAAAATATCCAGCTACTTCTTATGAGTAGCTTGGAGTTAAGGGCGACCAGTTCTAGGCTACAAAATTGGATAAGCATTAGATGGCAGCAAAGTTTTATTTCTGTACTTTTTTTTGCTGCCACCACATGAAATTTTGTTCCCCAAATATCATAAGCTGAGACATTTTGCCTCTCGCTCTGGCTCCCCCATATGATGTCATTTCTTGAATGGGACATCTCCTTAGTAAAGTCTTAGGAGGAATTATAAGAATATTATTAAATAATAATCATTTAATTTCCTAGTCCTTCCATAAAGATCAAGACAAAGTCTTGTTCTTCTCCAAGGACTTATTCAGCTGAGGTTCAGCCCTACTATAAGAAAGGTGGGCAAAAATTGAAGGCTCAAGGCTGTAATTCAACCTCCCACTCTAGTGAAGGACCAGAGGACAAATGTCACCAGAGGGGTGGGAATATGTTGCAGATGTTTCCCAAAGTCAAAACATGCCACTGTTACAATCACTCCATGTAAGTAAAATAGAACCAAATGAACAAACAGATTGTACAGCCAGCTTTGAATTTTGGCAGTATAAACACAGGATGCTGGAGAGTTACCAATGGGATGATATGGAATCACAGTGATCCTGCATTTACCCCTGCACTAATGTCATATGATTATTTTAGCACAAATGAATTTTGGAATTCTTGGTGCTCTCTGATCTTACATAAACATAGAATTGTGGGGCTGGAAGTGACCTAAGAGGTCTTCTAGTCCAACCCCCTGCCTTAGCCAGAGATAGAGGTGGGATCTCCCCAAAGCAGAACAGAGTGGATTTATATCCTCACATGATCTGGAAATTATACATTCCTCCAGAAAATGGGAAATTTTGCAACATGCCATTGAAAGACCAAATTGCATTTCTTTCCTCAGGACCCTGGCATTTGTTTACAATAAGAAAAAGTAGGGTGAACAACCTGTTCTCTAAAGCACCCAAAGCATCTTGGTTGATTGTTTGCAGACATTTCATTACCTAATGAAGTACAGGTAGTCCTCCACTTACAACAGTTCATTTAGTGACCATTCAAAGTTACAATGTCACTGAAAAAACTGACTAATGACCGTTTTTTCACACTTACAATTACTGCAGCATCCCCATGGTCATATGATCAAAATTCAGATTGATGTCAACTGACTCATATCTATGATGGCTGCAGTGTCCCAGGTCACCTTTTGCAACCTTCTGACAAGCAAAGTCAATGAGGAAGTCAGATTCACTTTACAACTGTGTTACTAAACACAGTGATTCACTTAACAACTGTGGCAAGAAAGGTCATAAAATGGGGCAAAACTAACTGAACAAATGTCTTGCTTAGCAACATAAATTTTGGGCCCAATTGTGGTCATAAGTCGAGGAGTACCTATAACATCATCAGGCATCTGATGTTGGGTAATGAAACATCTTCAGGCAAACAACCAATTTCAAATAACACCAAGACTTCCACAGTTCTCTTCTTTTGGAACAAATTAAATTCTCCAGTAGCCCAGGAGGAATTCATAATAAATTATTCCCCCCCACCAAGGCTTTGATTTCTCACATTTTCTTGCCTCCTGTCCTGATAAATCAGTGCCTCGCCTTGTCAAATTAGTGGTAATGTACTAGAAGCATCTTAACATTACAGAATATTTTTTTATGAATGTAAACATTTTGATTTCTTTATGTTCCTGCATCTGGAATGCATTGCTTTAACGTCTGTTGCATTGGCTTTTCTTTCAATATGGAGTAAGGCTCATTAAGTTCACCACGGTAACCTTACTGCATCTGTTATGAAGAAGCTTAGCACAACTTTGAACAAGCAAAAGGCACAAGATCTTTAAGTCTAAAAGATTTTTTTTAAGCCTGTTCTTTACATAGACTGGGATTCAGTAGCAAAATCAGCTTTGTGCTATGACAATGTTTCGTCACGAGAAGCTAACAAGCAATCAAGTTATCCTGCTGATAACTTAGCAGAATTGCATCCTTTTTGCTTTCATAATTTCTCCCATAGATTCAAACTCGTTTTCCTTCCTGCATCAAATTGTTTGAGCTTGCTGGTCTTGAGGAAGAGGATAGGGCCCTAATGCTGTGAGTTTGGGCATTTGTGTTTTAGATTCATGACTTTCCTGCTTGGTTAAAGCCTTCCAGGAAGCGGCATGATTGGGTCCAAGTGGTTGGGCCCAGTTTATGTTCCCTTGAGAGAAAAGGTTTATTTCACCCACTCCTTTGTCTAGCCCTTTGAGGTAGGCTAGATCAGAAACAGATTCTATAAAGACTATTGGAGTCTACTTTATTGATGCAGGGGATATAGCAAAAACTTGAAAGCCTGACAGTGTTTCTCTTTCCTCATTCATATACCCAGGAGAATCAAGATGGGGCAATTTTGAGTTTCTTTCTCACCTTCTCATCTTTTTCAGGACTAACCTAGTGTTTATGCAACTGCCCTTGCATTCCTTCTTCAATTTATCTCTGTATACCTTTGCATTCCTCTCATCCAGAAGCCATTGCTGGATCTGACAGAATTGGACAACTTCTATGAAAGATTGTTTAGTTGTGTTTCAAACCTGGTAGTAGCACTGAGATGGCATTGATCATGCTCGTTAATTTTAGTTAGACCAGGATGGAGATAGTACATCCATCCTAACTCTCTTAGTCACTTTCAGTGCTGTTGATAATGGTAACTTTCTGAACTAATCAAGAGATTGGGAGTGGGAGGCACAGTGTTACGGGTTTCAGTTCCATTATTCAGTTCTAATTCTAGCCAGTGTTGGTAGAGTTGAAGAAGTCTTTTTCAGACTGCATCAGGACTCTACTCATTCTCCACTCCTATTTAATACCTACATGAAGCCACGGCATGAAGTATTGGCAGTATGTTGATGATGCTCAATTGTACACTTCTGCCTTGAGTTATCCAAATGATGCCAGATAAGCTTCTTTCCCAGTATCTGAAGCAGTGTTTCTCGTAATACATGCTGGCTGGGGAATTCTGAGAGGAAGTCCCTCCATCTTAAAGTTGGTGAGACTGACAACCACTGATCTGAAGGCTTTGAGGCTAGAATGAGTTCTTGAAGGTTTTGAGGCCCCCAAATCTATTTTTGTGTTTAATTCTGAATGAGGTAGCAGATAGACTGATAGATGAGAGAGAGAGAGAGAGAGAGAGAGAGAGAGAGAGAGAGAGAGAGAGAGAGAGAGAGAGAGAGAGAGAGAGAGAGAGGAAGAAGAAGAAGAAGAAGAAGAGGAAGAGGAAGAGGAAGAGGAGGAGGAGGAGAATGGATGTAGATCTCAAAAATAACCCCCATATACAATTTCTTACATAAATTACAATAAACATTTGACTTGGTTGCTACTTTATACTAAGCATTTCCTTATTCATTTGACGCATGAACTTTAAACATAGCATGCAGTACAATAATGTATGCTCTGAAAAAAAATAATTAGTAAAGCCTACTGTGATTGGTCTATCTGGTCTGACTATTGATACCCCTGTGGATATGTATGTACCCCATACCAGAGTGTGTGCATGTTTGTGTGTGCATGTTTGCCAACTGCCTTCAGTATTACACTTTGGGCAAAGGACAATAATGTAGGATGTTAACTAACAAATTAGCCATCATTTACCAAAATGGTTAACTCTATGCAATCAAATTAGTTCATATTGCTCCTATATGCTTTTATGCTCATGTGTTATTATGCTGCATAAATGGCTATCTGGGTACCTACATCATATTTGAAGTCTGGAATAAATTAATTAATCTTAACAGCAATTCTGGGAATTGTGACTCAATCTTCCTAGATGAACATGGCTCAAAATGTATTAAACTTCTGACTCATTCTTAAGTTCCATCTGGATCCAATTCTGATCACCCTTAGACAGAGATGTAAAGTTGCAAGTCAAAGTTTCCCTTAGAGCTAACTGGCTCTAAAACTAATTTTTTTCCCCAGGTATAAAACTTGCATGGTCTTCCTAAAAAGATTCACTGAAGTGGGAGAGGAACAAGATTTTCAGCAAATGAACTAATTCCTGCTTTAAATTAATGTATTCCCTAAGAGATTAATTGGAGCCTTTAACAATTTGTTTCAGATGGCCTTTCTGTAAATTAAATTTATATTTATATTTGTTTCAGGGAGTTTTTGTGTTTGGGGGAAGGTTTATTTGTGTTGAATTTTTGCATTTAATTGTTTTCAGCTGTTTTCTTTGTTGCAATGTGTTATTTTATTGTATACCGCACAGAGTCACATTGGCGAAATAGATGGCTATGTAAATCTGATTAAATAAATAAATAATCTAGCAGGGTTTTAAAAATTTGCTTTTATTGGTAACTGCCTTGAGTCATTGAGAGTTCGGCAGCATATAAATGTAATCATTAACAACAACAACAGCAAACAACAACAAACCAGCTGGGTGATTTTGGGCCAATCACTCTCTCTCAGCCCAATTTACCTCACAGGATTGTTCTTATGGGGACAATATCATGTTTTCCCCAAAATAAGACCCGGTCTTTTTTTTCCCTCCAAAAGAGGCACCAGGTCTTATTTTGGGGGGATGTCTTTTCCATGGTCTTGCCTCATGATGGTGGCACTGACAGCCCTACCCAGCCATCCCACTTCTTCTGCGGCTGCTTGCCACCCCTCGCATGCATCATCTCTGGCCTCCATTTTGCCATCAGGGCCTTCAGGAAATGAGAATGGAGCTCCAGATTAATGTATGTGACGCCCCCCAGACTCCGGGGGGGGGGCGCACGGATCAATCTGGAGCTTGGTTCTCGGCTTCAGAGCCCTTTCCTGAAGGCCTCTGACAGCGGAATGGAGGCTGGAGGGTACCGCACACATCAATCCGGAGCTCCATTCTCGGCTGCAGAGGTATTTGATTTTTAGGCATGCACCTCGCCCCAAAACTAGGGCTTATTTTCGGGGAAAACACGATAGGATGTAAGAGGAGCATTAAGCATGTATATATGAGGGATAGAATCAAGATCACATGAAGTATTAATACCACTTTACAATGCCTTGGTAAGGCCACACTTGGAATACTGCATCCAGTTTTGGTCACCACGATGTAAAAAATGATGTACATCAATTGTGTCACATGTTTAAAGATGGACGAACTGACGTGCACGATGAGGCAAGGAGTGGCCACCCATCTGTAGTCAGCTATGAACTCATGCAGGAAATTGACAAAAAGGTCCATGAAGTCCATCGGGCTTTGGGGCATGCTGACTACCGGTGTGTTGGTTCACGATAATGTTCACCTGCACATTGTTAGACGCACCCAAGAACTTTTGAAGCAGTTCCGTTGGGATGTTTTTGATCACCCTTCCCATAGCCAAGATTTGGCACCGAGCGACTACCACCTCTTCAGGCACATGAAACAGTAGCTTGCATCGCACCGCTTCAACAATGACAATGTGCTTCACGATGCTGTTACAGGTTGGCTTCATTCCCAGACGGGAGATTTTTTTTGCAGAAGGAATTTCAAACCTTGTAAGACGTTACGACAAATGCCTCAAATTGAATGGCGATTATGTCAGAAAGTAATGTTGTAGTTTTCTAATGTGTATAGTAAAGGTTCTGTATCTGCAAGTGTCTGTCATTGATAACCGAATGGAAGTTTATTTCCGAATCGACCTTGTACTTTAAGTGTTTAAGTCTTCTTTTAGCTTTGTAATCCCAGAAAAAAATGCAAAAAACACAGAGCAATACTTATTAGTTGTGAAAGAAAATATCTTTTAAACCGATATCTAACATTATTTAGAAACGAAGTTGGCAGGTCCTAATTTCTATAAAGGTTGCATAACAGCCGTGAATCAACATAGGGTCTCTTGCCCCTGAGTCACTCTACTCACAAACCCACTGCAAAACCTTCCATCTTTGATTTTACTCATGAGGACCGACTATTCAGAGATCAAATAGGTCAATTTCATGCTTCCTCCTTCATCTAGAAGAGGATCTTTTGGTATCCAGCGCTGGCCACTAGATGTCAATCAAGCTATGATGCTGTTTTTATATCTGAAAGATGATTAGACCACCATATTCTTCACCGGATATCAGAACTGGATGAGTGAATTGAGGATATAGCCATACCATAGCTTTGATTTGCAATTAGTAGATTGGCTGGAGCAGAAAAGTGGAATTATAATTTGGTGGATCCTTTTCTTTTGAACGTCTCCTGCCTATAGCTACCAGAATGGGAAGAGTTACTTCTCAAGACAGAATTAGGGTGTCATGGATGTATTTTCCATCTTGCTAACCAACACCCTCCATATCTGGGCTGTTTGAGACAGTTACTTATGTGGCAATACTTCGTTGTTATTAGAACAATCATAACCAGTTTATAAAAAATGAAAATAAATATCTTGAACAACAGCAACAAAAGCCCAGAATATCAACCCAGTATAATTCAATTCTTAATAGTAGCTATAAGCAAACCAATAGGTGTGGGCGAAATTATTATTTAGAACAGTGGTTCTCAACCTGTGGGTCGGGACCCCATTTGGGGTCGATGGACCATTTCACGGGGGTCGTCAAGCAAGGCTGCCCGCCATTTTTTTCCCCTTTTCCGGCAGGTGCCTTACCTCCCTTGGGCTGGGCCAGCTGGTGGTCAGCCTGCTTCTTCTCTGCCGCTTGCCAGCTATGCCTCGGCCAGTGCAGGGGGCAGAACCATGCATGCGCAGCGCTCCCGGGCAGGGAAAGTCCTCGACTTACGACCGGTTTAGTCCTCGACTTACGACCGATTTAGTCCTCGACTTACGACCGGTTGGGGTCGCGGCATTAAAAAGGTTGAGAACCACTGGTCTATATCACACAGACAGGTGAGTTTAGATCTTGGCTCTGCCTTATGGAATTAGATGCCCCCATGGTGTTATCCAGCTTTGATCTAAACTAGTTAGTGTTAGTTACTGATAGCTGTGACCTTGCAGAGGCCATATAGAATAATTTCATCTCTGCCTATTTTAAAAGAAAAAAAATGTTCTGTATCTTAAAAAGCCAACAAATGCATTCATTACCCTGTTTAACAAGTTGCCTAACATAAATGTGCTGAGGTGGTGTCCCTTGGTCTGATACTCATGATAATGGAGCAATATCATGCATAATGTGCTGTGAATCCATACACATCTTTTTATATTATAAAGAACAGTTGTTTCAGGCTAAGCACATTTATGATTGCCACTTTGATATAATTCCAATTCCTGTTATAGAACAAAGCAGGATAGGTTTCTTTCCAAATGTAATCTCTGTATAGTCAAATTTAATCTCTTTGATTCTCTGACTATTTCTAATGATAAGTCTGATTCCGGCTATACTTAATGGCTTGCAGTTTTATTTGCTGAATATTGTTCCAGCTAGTTAATGTTTCAGTAGTGCTCAGGAAAATAAAATTCTAGGATTCTGCTTCAAAACCATGCCAGGGAGGGAAATACGTGGGTTTAAGTTGACATACTACATAGCAACTATTTAAGGAAAACCTGCCTGTCTCATAAAAAACATACAGACTGTAAAAAAAAAATCTCTGGTATTATTCTGGTTATCTATGATTAAGTTTGAAATATGTCCACACTAGTTACAACACAGAAGAGGCCTAATTTGCTATGAGCTAATCCCTCTCCAAAAAGGTAGCTTGTTATTATTTCTCAGAAGCTATCAACCCTGTTTTTGGACAGTAGGTTGTGATCAACAACCTGGTGGTTTGCTAGTTGTTGTTTTTTACATGCATATTCAGTCTGTGATAAAAGTTTCAGAAAGCTCAGCTGAGGCTAGATGACACATATTTGAGTCTGTCTGGAAATTCATTTCTCGGGCATGTGGGTGAATTGCTGATTACAGTGGGTTTTTGGATAATATTTATGTCTACCTTTGTTTGTTTGTTTTTTTGTTTAATGCAAATTGGGATTACTGATGAGATGCTGGTTATCTCTTGAGATAAGATTCAGAACATGTTACTATGAACTCCCCCCAGAGATCCGGATTATTCCGGATCTCCCCTCCTTCCGCCGTGCCCTCAAGACATGGCTTTTCCAT
>JANHFS010037711.1:0-10057 GCA_032467975.1 Trimeresurus albolabris
CATAGCTGACTCAGGAATTCTGGGAGTTGAAGTCCATGAGCCATAAAAGAGCCGAGGTTGCCTATCCCTGCTTTAAAGTCTACCAAATTATCCCTCTGCCTTTTCTTGTACAGAACAGAATCAATATAGGATTATTCTGAGTTTATTTCTCTTTCTCAACCATTTTCTTTTAATGGTTCCTGCATAGCTTCATCATTCGCATTGGTCCGTATCAGGAAGCTGGTTTCTCTGTATAATCTTATATATTTTTTAACCTTGTGTGTTGTTTGCTACATACCCATCTGCATCAAGCAACTGACTCTGTGTGTCGTCTTCTAGGGAGAACTGAAACCTCCCCCCGGCTGGAACTGGGCTTTTCTCCTCGGGTGTAACATTGTAAAGATCCTGGGAATCTTCAATGGGCAATGATGGCTCTGATGTTTTTCCCGAACTCTGTGCAGATCCCAAACAAAATAGAAATTCATGAATACAGGCCAGGATCTCAAACCCACATCAGAAAGTAAACAGGTGAGAGGCGGAGACCGAGAGAAGAGTGGCAGAGGGCAATTACAATTACAGGTTTGTCTCAACTTATGACCACAACTGAGACAACAATTTCCACGGCTAAGAAGGCGATTGTTAAGTGAGCCACGCCCGATTTTACAACCTTTTTTTTTTTGCTATAGTTGTTAAGTGAATCACACAGTCGTTAAATGAATCCGGCTTCCCCCATTGCCTCTGCTTGTTGGAAGCTGGCTAGGAAAGTCACAAACGGCGATCACGTGACTCAAGACGCTGCAACCGTCGTGAATCCGTGCCAGGTGCCAAGCGCCTGAATTTTGATCACGTGACCCTCGACCGGTTGCAAGTTACTCCTTGAATTCCGTAAAGCAGTGATGGCGAACCTTTTAGAGACCGAGTGCCCAAACTGCAACCCAAAACCCACTCGTGCATCATCGGGTGCCGGGTGGCTGTGGCCCATTGGGTGGGTGTGGCCCATTGGCTGGGTGTGGCTGAGGTGGTAACGGGACTAAAAAGTTCAATCAATCGATTCCAACTTTGCAAGATCTTTTTTTTCCCCCGCGAGAAGTTGAAATTGACTGATTGATTGAACCTTTTTTTTTTGCACACGGCGGCGGAGGCCTAAAGCGAAAAGGTTTTATAAAACCCAGCTGAAGGCCTAGGACTGGGGCGACGGCACACGTGCCCACAGAGAGGGCTCTGAGTGCCGCCTCTGGCACCTGTGCCCTAGGTTCGCCACCACTGCTCTATTCCCACTATAGATTCAGGAATATAAGCTTGTTCGAACTGAAAGGGCCCATCCGGTCGTTCTTCTGGAAATTCCTCCGTTGGGTGCACCCAAGAAGCTCCGAGTCCATTTTCTTCCATTTTTGCTTCCAGGCAACTGATATTTAAAGGATGCTGTCTGGGATTCTAGAAAACGAAGACAGACATCCAAGTGCTGGGGTTCAATTGGTTTTCATGACTTTATTTTAATGATAAAGTCGCAAGAGTAATCAACCAATAAGCTACCATTATTACTGCTTCACGACTTGATGTGGAGAGGTTTTCCTGTGAGTAGCAGCTCCTCCGAACTCCTGTAAGCTCCTGTTGTGCTGTCATCACTAAAGGCATCCAGTCACGTCGTCTTCTGTTGGCATCTTTTTCTTCTTGTTGTTGTTTTTACTACTTGTGACTTTTCCAGGCAGAAGAGTCTTCCCTTGTGACTCTTGCCTTCAAACTATTTAACTTTAGTTTCGTTACTCACGCTACCAGTGTACAGATCATTCCCGACTTACAACAGTTCATTTAGTGACCATTCAAAGTTACAACAGCCCTGAAAAAAGGGACCTGTGACCATTTTTCCCACTTACGGCCGCTGCAGCGTCCCCATGGCCACGTGATTTACATTCAGATGATTGACAACGGACTACATTTATGACGGTTGCGGTGTCCTGGGATCATGTGATTCCCTTTTGCGACCTTCTGACAAGCAAAGTCGATGTGGGGAAACCAGTAAGATGAGGACTGCCTGTACAGACTGATTTTAGTTCATCAGCTATTGTCAACTATTGTCGCTGTCCAAGGTACCTTCAACCCTTCAAAGGCTTGGATTTTTCTTCACTCAGCTTTCTGGTAGTTGGGCTTTCATAGCCATGAAATTATAATTGGCAAAATCATAGTCTTGACAATGTACACCACTGTTGTTAGGATGTGATCTCTACTCTTCAATAGTTTGCCTGTGTCTGTCATAGTTTTTCTCCCATTTAGGAGACGTCTTTTTATTTCTTGACTACAGCTATCTTTCCTGTAAATCAGGGGAATCCAACTTTAGGAAACTTTTAAGACTTCTGGACTTCAACTCCCAGAATTCCCCATGCTGGCTGTGGAATTCTGGGAGTTGAAGCCCACAGGTCTTAAAGTTGTCAAGGGTGGGCACCCCTGCTGTGCATTTTAGGTGTCATTCTCTGATTGTTTGCATTGGGTTGACATTGCCCACTTATAAAATTTTAGGCCCTTTGATTTGTTTTTGAAGGCAGGGGAGCAGCTTTCATCTTTGTTTGACCTTCAACAAGAGATTCCTTTCATTGGACCCAACCACCATCTTGGTACCATCAGCGTATCTCACATAGTTTGATGCTTCTCCCAAATTTCTGCTCTTCCTAGCCCAGGGGTGGGGAACCTTGGGTCTTTTATGACTTGTGAACTACAACTCCCAGAATTCCTGAGCCAGCCATAGGAGTTGAAGTCCACAAGTCATAAAAGAGCCAAGGTTCCCCATCCCTGTCCTAGCCTAAGCAGTGTAAGTAAAACAGATCCTGTGACGCTACACAATCTTGACTTATTCCTTCCCCCTTCTTCAAACTATGTTCCACATTCGTTTCTCAGTATTCTTTTGGTTGCTTTGTATTTTTTTATTATTATTTCATCCTACAGATTCATCAAGACGTATGGAAATCATTGAATAGACTGCGGGTGCAAAAAGATCCAGAAACACCCTGAACAAATGGAGCTATCGGTTGCTTCTGCCTTTTACGATTGCGGCAACACATACAGTATGTATACCTGCACTTTGCATCCTGATCAGTATACAGTTGAGGACCTCATGGCAGAGCGACAAAATGCAATTAATGCTGCTAGTTTCTGGGCAAGATTTGTTTAACTTGTACATATTTCAATGTTGTATTTTATATTTTATATCATATAGTATGACCATAAGAAAGGCTGGGCACCAAAGAATGGAGGCCTTTGAACTCTGGTGCTGGAGAAGACTCCTGCGAGTCCCTTGGACTGCAAGGCGATCAAACCAGTCAGTCCTAAAGGAGATCAACCCCGACTGCTCTTTAGAAGGCCTAGCCAAATGTACTATTAGATCTGCAAGGCATATTACTTAAGCCTCTTAAGTAATATGCCTTACAGATCTAATAGTACCAATAGCAAAAATCTCCCTTGACTTTTTAAAAATCTTCTTACAAATTGGTGTCAGGTTACAGCTGAAAAAACCCAACGAAGTAAAACACTGGAGACATGGTGATCTCTAATATAGACTTTATTAGGCATAGCAAAGAAGTAAAGCTAACTCTGGCAATATGGTGGAAAACAGATAATTAAAAGAGTGAAACTCCCTCTGTGTCAGTTCAGGTCATGTTGTTCAATTAATCTTCCAGCAATTGTTATGAGAAGAAAAATTTGGTTTGCCAAAATATCTCTTAAGCAGCCTCAGATCTCACACTGATAGGGAACACCTATGAATCTCAAGCGCCCCCCTCACAATTGTAGGCAAGCTAAAAGCAATAACGACAGTCCTAATAGCAATAAATCTTCATAGCTTGACAGGCGGGCCACCTACAGAGATCGGGAACCTGGAAAACAAAAAGGAATATACATTATTGTTTGTTAATCTTTTCCTTGTACTGGGCCGGCTTTCAGGGGTATGTAGTGTGGAATTTCTTTATCAAATGATCTGCTTTTATGTGATGAGCTTTTACCCATCTAGCTTCTGACATCGGATAACCTTTCCATTAGATTAAGTACTGCAATTTCCCTCTGTGGATTCTTGAATTGAGGATTCATTTGACCTCATAATACATTTCTCTCTCTATTATTTTTGGGGCTGGGGATGCCTTCCCTACTGGTCTCATAGTGGATCCCCGGTATGGCTTCAGTAAACTGCAGTGGAATACCGGGTACATTTTACCCACTATATTTGGTAGTTTAAGCTCTACTGTCACCAGATTAATGACTTTTACAATAGAGAAAGGACCTATGTACTTCGGTCCTAATTTTTTGCAAGTTTGTCTCAACTTAAGATACTTAGTAGATAGAAACACTACATGGAATGGCCCTTGGGGAGTTTGCTTCTTGTCTGTTGTTTCTTCTGATTCCCGACAGCTTTAGTTAAAGCTTTCTTTGCATTGCTCCAAACCTGTTAGAATAAATCTACCTATTCAGTTAAGGTGCCCAAGGAGGGAGGTTCCTGAGGGCATTCTGGCATTGACACAAACTCCATTCATGTGGCTAGCTTAAACAGAGTGAAACTGGTGCTGCTATGTACTTCATTCTTATACACCACCTCCGCAAATGGCAGGAATCCTGTACAATTAGTTTGCTGGTAGTTGACATAGCATAGTTGACATAGGTGCTCCATGTAGTTGGTAGATGTGCTACAAAAACATCTTCACTAGCTTCTGGGAGGAGGGGAGTCCAGCACATGGCTGCATTGCAAGGCTTGCTTTCTATTGGGAACAATGGAACTCACCACCTCCTCCCGAGTGCTCTTGTACTGGGGCATGCATGACAGGGCATCAGCAAGGAAATTCTTCCCCCCTGGAATATATTTGAACTCAAAATCAAATCTTTTGAAGTACTATGTCCATTGGACTTGCTTAGGAGAAAGCTTGCAGGGGGTCTTTGGGGCTTCTAAGTTTTTATGGCAGTCCACACTTCAAAGGGGATCTTGCTTCCCTCTAGGAATTGCCTCCATGTTGGTAGCAACCACCGTACTGCAAAAGCCTTTCTCCCACACAGCCTACTGCAGTTCCATCTCATTTAGCTTGTGAGACATGTACATGCATGGCTGTAAGCTTCCTTCCTTATTTCACTTGGAGGAGAACTGTTCCCATGGCTACATTAGCATCTGCCTGGATCACAAATCGCTTCTTTGGGCTTGGGTGTTTTAATACTGGTTCGGCCGTGAACAATCCCTTCAATTTTTTGAATACTGCTTGGCACTCCATAGTCCAGTTCAAGGGCTGATTCAACCAGGGCTTTTCTCCCCTTTTTCCAGTTTTCAACAGCTCAGTAATTGGTCAGGCAATTGCGGTGAAGGAGGGGATGAATTGCTTATAAAAATTTGCAAACCGTAGAAAGCTCTGCAGCTGTTTGTAGGTATGAGAGGTTTGCCACTCCAAAATGGATTTCACTTTTCCTGATTCATCTCCACCCTTCACAAGACAAAGGGTAGCTCAGGCAGTCCAGGCTAGACTAGTGGAACTTACATTTTGACAGTTTAGCATACAGTTTAGTGTTCAATAGCTTTTTCAGCACTTGTCGCATGAGTTTCATGTGTTTGCCATGGTCTTAGTGTAAATGAGGATGTCATCAAGGTACACCAAAATCCCTTTATATAAATGCTCATTTTGCACCTTGTTTATGAATTGCATAAACATGGCAAGGGCTCTGTGTAGTCCAAAAGGTAGGATTTTAAAGTGATAGCTTCCAAGACGGCAGTTGAAGGCAGTCTTCTACCTTCTTTGATTCTCACCTGATAGTATGCCTCTCTTAGATCCAACTTTGTGAAAAATTTCCCTTTGGCTAAACATCCCAAAATGTCCTTCATGAGGGGCAGGGGGTACATATTTTCCATGCATACTCAGTTAATCCCACAGAAATCAATGCACAATCTCAGTGACTCATCTTTCTTTTCTTTAAATAGTACTGCTGCCACCACTCGAGATTTCACCGGCTGGATAAAACCCCTCACTAGATTCTTATCAATGTAGTCCCTGATCTCCTTCATCTTCTTCTGTGTCATGGAATACATTTTCAGTTTAGGGAGTTTTGTTCTGGGTAAGACCTTGATGGCACAGTCTGTGGGGCAGTGAGGGGGCAGGACATCATACTCTTTCTCTCTAAATGCCTCCATGAGGTCTCAGTACTCTCTTAGGGTGGATTGCTGCTCCTCCTCTTCCTCTGATGCTCCCTTGCAGCACTCAGGGGTTTTCCTTGCCCCTCCTTTCCTCCTTGGGCTGCTCTTTCCTCTTGTCAGGGAGGCTCGGCCCTTCTTCCTCATAATCATTTGCTTAGAGGCTTTCTCCCAATAGATCCTGGGACCCCACTTTGCTAACCAAGCTAGGCCAAAAATCATATCCTCTGCCATCTTTGGGGTGACCTTAAAATGGATAGTCTCTTGGTGCTCCCCAAACCCTAGTTGCACTGACTCTGTCAAATGGGAAAACTGCTTTGCTTCCTATCAGAGTGCCATTGACCGGCTCAAATTTCACAGGCTTCCTAAGCTTCCTCACATGTAGACCTAGCCTCTGCACAATGGTGTGGCTAATAAAACAACAGGTGCTGCCCAAATCTATAAGGGTCTTTACCCCTGAGCAGGATGCTGCAATGTCCACTCTAACTTCAAGGTGGCTGACAGGTCCACCCAACATTAGGTCATTCTCTCCCTTGCTCTCACTTTCATAGAGGGTCATCGGTGGTTTCTCTTCAGTCGGAGTTCTCTTCCCTTTGCTCTCTGGTGGGGGGAGACCTCAATGACCTAGGCTGGCCTTGCGACTTCTCCTTCCTTTTCTTCAAGGTTTTTTTTAGCTTTCAAGGGAATTGGGGCTGTGGGAGCCACCCAAGGAGTTGGCATTGGGCACATGGCTGCACTCTGGCCCTCCTGGCCACAGTGAAATCACATGATGGAGGTGAAATCATACGACTCTGCAGGGACCGGAGATGCTGCTGCTGGCTGCTTTCTTCCTAATGTGTGTTTCTCCTGACTTTTGTTCAGCCACGTTCCAAACTCTCCATGGCCCTTGTACACCACCAGGCCTAGCTCTATAGTGGTGACAAACTGCTACCAGTCGCTAAGCTGGTCTGGGATACCTCGGGCTAGCATAGGTGGGATAGGTCACAGTTCAGTCCTTCTTGAAAGTATTGGGCCAAGAGTTGCTCTGTCAGTGCCTCAGCTTCCCTGCAATCTTCCTGAAATCTCTGATGTACTCTCCCATGGACCTGTTCCCCTGTCTGACATTTTGGACCTCTGCCTCCACTCATTGGGTTTGAGTGGGCTCCCCAAATCGGGCTCTGAGGTCATGGAAAAATGCATCCGGGTCTGCCTTCGTCACGAGATCGGTCACCCATACTACTGCCTCTCCTTCGAGATTGGCCACTATGACATCCATCTGGGCCTCATCGTCAGGGTATTCCACTCCATGTTGGTCCAAATGGGCCCAGATTTGGTTGAGGAAAAATGCCAGCTTCTCAGATTTCCTGTCAAAAGATTTCCTGCCTTCAGCAATGGTGGCAGAGGTGGCCTTGGTGAGGGCCAGGGTCCTGGCATCCAAACCCCACCATATGGGTACATCCATGGGGGAGCTTCATACCCGGGAGGCTGGTGGTGGTTGCCAGTCCATTCCCCCAGGCTGAGGAGCAGGCAGCAATGGTGGACTGTGGGCTCTCGGCCCTGGACTGGGGCCGAGCTGCAGAGACACCCCCGGTTGAGGGCTAGCTGCTCCTCCAACGGACACGGCTGCTGCTTCTGCTGAGTGCTGGGGTGAAGGGATCAGTGTCAGTGCTGTGAGTTGAGCCAAGCCCCCTTGGGGACTGGGATCCTGTTGTGGAACTGGCTCCTCTCAGATTTCCAAGCTGCTGAACCTCTACCTCAGTTGCTCCATTTACTGTCTGCTGCAGACCAGCAAGTAGAACTCTTTCTATGCTGGCCATTCTGAGACTCTCCACTCCCACTACTCCAGTTGTCTGTTAAGTTCAGGCTAATGGTAGCACAATGGGAACTTGGCTTCAGTGGCCTTCCACAGCCCTTCTCACCACTTTTCCAATTTGGATTGATTGAACGCTACTGCTCCACCTGTCCACTCCAGGACCGGGATTGGCTCCTTCCGTTCAATCCGCTCTTTGTGACGAGCTGATGCTGGTGGGGTTTCGAAGCTGCTTTCAGCCCCAGCTGGGGTCCTACTGATTGATCCCAATCTGGCTCTAGCTGGCTCTAGCTTTCAGGCATCTTCTCCTGAATCTTTACTACGCCTCTGGAGGCTACCAGAAAGGGAGTTGGGGCTCAGGGCCCTGTAATGGAATTGTCAAAAGGAAAACTAGCTTAGTGCCAGATTCTGGCCAAAAAGCCTGATGAAGTAAAACACCAGAGACATGGCAATCTTTATTAGGCATAGCATACCAGTATGATAGAAGTAAAGCTAGCTCTGGCAATATGGCAGGAAACAGATAATTAAAAGATTGAAACTTTTCCTCTCTCTGTGACAATTCAGGTCACATTGTCCAATTAATCTTCCACCCATTATTATGAGAAGAAAACAACACTTTGTCAAAACATCTCTTCAGTGGCCTTGGCCACCTAGGGAACACCTCTGGATCCCAAGCTCTCCCTGCCCCCTTGCAACTATAGGCAAGCTAGAAGCAATATAGCAGTCCTAATAGCAATAAATCTTCATAGCTTGACAATTGGGCCCATAAATGAATACATGCAGAGCAAAATAAAGACAATAGAACAATTATTTCTGGATGATTTTTGAGGACTGCTATTTCTTTTTTTTAAAAAATATTATGAAATTATTAGAACTTAAATATACAATTTAGTTACAATTTAGCTGTACTTACAGTAAAAGGATGAAAACCTGTATCCATTCATTTATAGAATAGAATAGAGCTGGAAGGGACTTGGAGGTCTTCTAGTCCAGCCCCCTGCTCAAGCAGGAAACACTGCTGGCTCATAGTCAAGTGATCATCCAATTGGACTCCAAGGTTCCTCTCACAGTTACTGTTTTTGAGCCAGGTCTCGCCTAATCTGTACTTGATTTTTCTTGCCTAAATGTAAAACTTTGCTTTTCTCCACACTGAAACTCATTTTGTTCGATAGGGCCCATTGTTCAAATTTGTCAAGATCTTTTTAGATCCTGAGTTTGTCTTCCGGGGTGTTGGCTACTCCTGCCAGTTTAGCATCATCTGCAAATTTGATGAGTTCCCCTTCTATTCTCTCATCTAAGTCATTTATGAAGATATTGAAGAGTACTGGGCCTAAGATGGAAATATCTTGTAGCTATTGTGCCATTGAGGACTACTTGTTGAGTACGGTTTGCCAGCCAGCTACAGATCCATCTGATGGTGATGTTGTCTATTTCACCTTTTTTTTTAGCTTACCAAGGAGTAGGTTGTGATCTATTATATCAAATGCCTGACTGAAATCTAAGTATACTATATCCACAGCATTTCGCTGGTCTACAAGTTTAGTCATTTTATCAAAGAATGAAATAAGATTGGTTTGGTATGATATGTTTTTAACAAATCTGTGCTGGCTACTAGTTACAACTTTGTTTGCTTCTAGTTGTTCACAGATCTGTTTTTTTATTATATTTTCTAGGATCTTCCCAGGTATTGATGGTAAACTTATTAGTCTGTAGTTTCCTGGGTCCTTTTTTCCCTCTTTCTTGAAGATGGGAACCACATCACCCCTTTTCTAATCCTCACGTACTTCCCTGGTGCTCCAGGATTTTTGAAAGATATGGTGCAATGGTTCTGAGATAACATCTGCCAGCTCATTAAGAACTCTGGGATGTAATGTGTTGAGTCCCGTGATTTATATTTGTCAAGGTCTGATAGGTGTTCTCTTACCATTTTTTGCTTATTATAATTTTGTTTCTAGTTTGTCTTTTGCAATGTTTTTTTTTGGGTATGTTGGGCTGTAATTTCTTTTTGTGTGAACACTGATGCAATGAATGAATTAAACAGGTCTACTTTCTCCCTATTGCTTGTTACTTCCTTACCATCTTCTCTCTTTAGTGGACCTACAGTTTCCTTGACTTTTTTCTTGTTATTAATATGTTGGAAGAAA
>JANHFS010037860.1:0-10049 GCA_032467975.1 Trimeresurus albolabris
TGTATTATCCTTTCTCTTTCTGGAGTAGTTGGAGTTTGTTCTATTTCTTTGATTCTGTCCTTTCTTTTTCAAAACTCATTCTCTCCCCCCCCCTCGCCTTCTGAGCTTTTGAGCTCACGAGGCACTTCTCGTGCAGCCAGCCAAGTGCGACTCCACCAATCGTTATTTACGATCGGCAGACCTCTGGAGCTTCTTAAAATTGCAGCTGGTCGGCTGGGATTCAGCCAGAAGATCTGCAGCTTCCCTGGCCCGCCGCGTGATCAGCGGCCGCCATTTTGAGGCCGACAACCGGTTGTGTAATTTCAAGGGTCTTATTTCCTTTCTCGAGCAGTTTTTTTCCTCTTGCTAAAATCTCTGCAAAATTTTTATCTAGATTGTGCAGCGGAAGCTGCGTTTGTCTGTTGATTGGCTGAGCTCTGGCCTGCTGGTTACCGGAGTCCCTGGCTCAAACCACATGGCTGGCGGCCACCATTTTGAATAGATTTTCCACGGATTCTCTGTATCCAGGATTGTTCTCCTAGATAATTAGTTGTATTCTGGTGGTGTAACTGTGGGAGAGAATATATTCTTTACAAGATCCAATCTAGTGTGCCTTCAGCTACATTGTGGTGACTTCACATGTGGACAGCCGCCATTTTGGGAAGCATTCCATTTGTGCTGCTGGTGCCCTGGGGCCTTCCCATTATTTATCCAGCCACATCTAATTGACATTGCCTCTGGCAATATTTTTGGTGCCTTGGAAGTTTCACAACTTCCTCGCTTGAAATTGTTGCTCCGCAATTACTACTCTAAAGGATTGCTGGCCTCCCACAGCAGCATTATCAGGAGCTCACAGTGGTTTTACCAGTTTCCAGCAGTCATCAAATCAGGCTTTACACTGTGGTTCACAGTAGCATTCTCAGGAGCACACACTGGTTTTACCAGTTTCCAGCAGTCATCAAATCAGGCCTTACACTGTGATTCACAGTAGCATTCTCGGGAGCACACACTGATTTTACCAGTTTACAACAGTCATCAAATCAGGCCTTATGCTGTGGTTCACAGTAGCATTCTTAGGAGATCACATTAGTTTTACCAGTTTTGTTTCAACAGTCTCCAATCAGGCCTTTCTTTGCTCCTATTTCTCCTTGAGATCCATCCTCAGTCCTGTACTGAAGGATCTCCATCGTAATGGCAGAAGATAAACAACCTCAGGTTGTCCTGTCTCCTACCAGCTCTCCAAGCAAAAAGAAACGTAAATCCTCCAAATTGCAGGCAGCAGGGAAGCTGAGAGCAAGGGCCAAAACTTTGGCTAGCAAAACTCCATCCAAAGCAGCTGAAAAGGAAGCCACCAGGAGACATTTGGCCCTAGAGAAGTAATTATCAAAGGCCCAGAGGGAGACTCCGAGGGAGGTTCCCCCAGCTCCCACTACCACGTCTGAGGGCGCCCTGTTTGGCCCACAACTAACCACGGCTGTTCAGGTCCACAGACCATTTTCCCCTGATGTGGAGGCCCAGCAGAGGTCCATCAGTCCTATGGTTCCAGATCCAAGTGTCAGCTGGGTGGCCCCACCACCCAGTACTCAACCAGGGCCCTGCCACATTCACACCCATTGCAGCTGGTCTCCGTCCCGAAGTTCCTCAAACTGTCTGGCTGGAACAGCTTCAATCAATGCTCACTCAGGTCTTGGCACAGAGTATTGCCTCCTTACAGAGGCCTAAGCCTTTATCCTCCACCCAGTCTTATTCTGAGCCTCTGGAATATGCCTACTCTATCACCTCTGAACATTCATCTCATGACAGAGGGTCATATTCGGATCTTGAGGATACACGGGATCCACCTTTGTCTGAGGATGAAGAAATGCATCAGGAACCCTCTCCCTTCATGGGATTATTTGATCCCACACCCCATTCTAGCTATGGCCTCCGCAGCATCTAAGATTGTGCCAAGCAAGAACCACAGCCCACCCCTTCCACCAGTCATACACCTGGCCCACTGTTTTCTAAGCTGATCATGGCCCAAAAACATACCATGTCCCCCTTTTTCCATCAATACGGTAAAGAAGCAATGGGCTAGTCTTAGTGGCCCCCCTGCTCCAGGGGCAGCTGATAAAAAACTTTTCAATGTGGCCCCGTCACTGTCGGATTTATTAGAGGTACCGGCGGTAGACACATCATTGACCCCTATCTTTTCTCCCTCCACCATACCAGGTGATATGGCGGAGGCATTGAAGCCGGAGGAAAGGAAATCGGAATTTTCTTTGCGCAGGTCACATCAGGCATCCGGATGGGCGGTGAAGGCTTCCACTTCAGCGTCCTTCTTTTCCAGGTGTTCTATCATTTGGCTTCGGGAGCTTCAAGCCATGATTCCCTAGGAACAGGTGCAGGCCCACCAAACCTTGGGTAAGTTACTTGCTACGGCAGAGTACACGGCGGATGCCACCCTTCATGCAGCCAGATTTTCGGCCAGGGCAATTGCCGCAAATGTATCAACTCGCAGGTTGCTCTGGCTGAAACAATGGCGTGTGGACTTAAAGTACAAATGGCATCTGGCCACTGCACCTTACACTGAGGGTCATCTATTTGGGGAAGCTCTCGATCCCTACTTGCTGGAGAATCGGGACAAGAAGAAGGTGTTAGTACACCAGGCTAGACAGGTGGACAGGAAAGCTACTCCATATGATTGGAAACAAACCTTTTGCGCTACTTCAGGGACAAAGTGGTCACAACCACCCCGCTCTTTCCCCCCCAGAGGCGAGCATCAATTGGACCGCTTTGGGGCCAGGCCCAGGCAGCAGGTTCAATCAAAGCGGCCCTTTCGAGGCGCGGGGGGCTGTCCCTTTAGAAGGAATAAATGACTCCAGGGAGGGACCCCCCATAGGTGGCACGCTTTCCCTCTTCATTCACAGCTGGGAAGCCGCCACCACAGACTTTTGGATTCTATCCACCATAGAACACAGTCTGTCATTGGAGTTCCTATCTACACCACCGGATCAGTTCATCCAGTGCCCAGTTTCCTTAAACCCAACCAAGGGGAACCTCATGAACGAGGCGATAAACCATCTTTTGGACATAAAGGCCGTAGAGCCGGTCCCAACCGAACAGATAGGGAAGGGTTTTTACTCCATCCTCTTTGTAGTGCCGAAGGCCTCGGGAGGATGGAGAGTCATTCTCGATCTAAAAAGGCTAAATACTTACCTACTGTACAAAAAGTTCAAGATGCAGATTCTACAATCCATCCTGGCCAGCATCAGGAGGCATGACTTCCTGACGTCTACAGACCTCACAGAAGCGTACCTACACGTACCAATCCTTCTCCAACATAGCAGGTTTCTCAGATTTTGTTACAACTCCTGTCATTATCAGTACAGAGCTCTACCATTTGGTCTGTCATCCGTCCGAGGATGTTCACAAAGATCTTGACGGTTCTAGCCGCACACCTGAGATTGGTTCCAATATGGATCCAATGCTATCTGGACGATATTCTGATACAGTCTTTGTCAGTTCAGACAGCAAGGGTGGATGTAGCACTCACCATCAAAGTACTTCAGAACCACGGGTTCTCTGTGAACTTCCTGAAGAGCCAGTTGGTTCCCTATACTCGTCTTCTCCATTTGGGGACAGTCATAGATACGGAACAGTGCATGGTCTACCTCTCTCCGGACCGCCAGGTCAGTCTCAGGTCACTGGTACGTCAGGTTCAACACGACCGTGTGGTTTCCTTGATGACCCTCTCCCAACTATTAGGGAAAATAATCTTGTGCATCTCCATAGTGCCTTGGGCCAGACTGCACTCCAGAGCTCTGCAGTGGTTCCTCCTCCCCTTTCAAAGGCGGAAACTCACATCTTCCAACAGGAAAGTGAGGGTGCCACCCCTAATTTTGAAGTCTCTCCTCTGGTGGACTTCCCAGACAATAGCCGGAGGTGCACATTTCAAGGAACTGGCATGACTCACTCTCACCACCGATGCCAGCCTCTTTGGCTGGGGAGCTCATCTCCAATCCCAGAGACGGTGGTCCCCACGAGACCTGAAGCACAACATAAACTGCCTGGAGCTCAGAGCCATGCACCTAGCTTTACAGCACTTCAGACACAGGGTGAAGGGGCAGCACGTTCTAGTCCTCATGGACAACATAGCGGCAAAAGCCCACATGAACTGGCAGGGAAGCATCCGGTCCCAGTCGCTCATGACAGAGGCCAGACTACTATGCTCCTGGGCAGAGACCAACCTCTCTTCCATCAAGGCGGCTCACATTTCAGGGGAAGCAAACAGACAGGCGGATGCCTTGAGCAGAGCAACGATAGACCACTCGGAGTGGCGTCTGCTTCCAGCTCTATTCGCAGAGGTAGCGGAGAGGTTCGGTCACCCGTCTCTGGACCTGTTCGCATCTCCGGAGAATTCACAACTCCCGCGGTTCTTCTCCTGTTTCCCGTCTCCAGGGGCGGAAGGAGTGGACGCACTTCGCAGTCCTTGGCCCAGGGGTCTACTATACACCTTTCCCCCTCTTCTGCTAATGCCGGCGGTAATACGCAAAATATTACAGGAGAGGGCGGAGGTCATCCTCATTGCTCCACACTGGCCGGGGCGTCCGTGGTTTGCCGACCTTGTGAGTCTTTCCATCTCATCCCCATGGAGGATCCCTCCGGATCACATTGTGCTCAGCCAGAGGGCTCTTCAACACCCAGATCCGCAATGGCCCCAGCTAGCCGCCTGGCACTTGAGCGGCAACGCCTGACTCAGCTGTCTTACCCACTGAGGGTGATCACCATGATTCAGGCCTCCAGGTGCCAGTCTACCAACAGAACTTATGATTCTACTTGGACGAATTTTTCCGCCTGGTGTAATAGGAATAAAATTGGCATGTCATTTGTCACTGTCCCAAACATTTTGGGATATTTGCTGGAGGGGCTTGGCGAAGGTCTTTCGCCAAGTACCATTAAGAGACAAGTAGCGGCTCTAGCTACGGTGCTGACATATGACGATTCTTCCTTTCTAGCACATCACCCGATGATTCTCTCCTTCATTAAGGGGGCGACCAATACAAAGCCACCAACGGTCCATTGATACCCCTCACGGGATCTTTCATGTGTTTTATAGGCTCTTACCAAGCCACCGTTCGAGCCACTTAAGTCTTGTGAATTGAGTTTTTTGTCAATGAAAGTAGCCTTTTTGGTGGCAGTAACATCAGCCAGATGCATTTCCAAGCTGGCAGCGCTCTCTGTCAGAGAGGACCTGTGCGTTTTTCGTGGCGACTGTAATCCTTAGAACGGACCCAACGTTCATTCCTAAGGTGAACTTCTTGTTCCATCGATCACAAGAACTCATACTACCGAGTTTTTGTCCCCGTCCAACTCACGACCTAGAGCATCAGTGGCACACTTTGGATGTGCGCAGGGCGTTGAGGCAGTATATCAAGTGAACCTGTACCTTCCGCAAATCAGAGACGCTTTTCATTTCCTTCCAGCCCTCTTCCATGGGGCAGAAATCTCTTTGACCACCATTGGTAGGTGGATCAAGGCCTGTATAGCCAAGGCTTACCAGTCCCAGTCCTTGTCCATTCCTCGCCATATCACTGCTCATTCCACCTGCAGTGCGGCAACATCAGCGGCTTGGGCAACTCAAGCGCCCATTGGCGAGATTTGTAGGGCGGCGACTTGGTCATCTCCCTCCCCGTTTTTTAGACATTACAAGATCGATCAGTTTGCCTCTGCTGATGCCTCTTTTGGCCGGAGGGTGCTAAACGTGTGGTGCCATCCAAAGGGACACATGCCCTGACTGTTTCCCCCCAATAGGGACAGTGTAGGCTTTGGTATGTCCCAATCCGTGGATTATCCATCCTCATGCTGGAGAAGGGGTGTTGTCTTACCTGAACGCTTTTTCTCAGCGTGATGATGGATAATCCACTTCCACCCCTTTGGTGCCTGTCAGGTCCTGTGTCAGGGGTAGGGGAACCAACGCATCGGACTTTGTCTGCTGCTTCGCCTTCGTTGGAACTGGGGCAGCACGGCCCAGCGGGAGGCGTGGCTAACTCTCAGACTTAGTCTATTGGGTAGAAGGGACTTCAGGAAACCCAATCCGTGGATTATCCATCATCATGCTGAGAAAAGGCGTTCAGGTAAGACAACGCCCCTTTTCATATTGATAATGTAAATTCTGTGAAGTAGGTTATGAAAAGATTAAATATCCACCTGCTGGATATGACTGACTTCAGTTCAAAGGTGGAATGAAGAAGACAGAAGGTTGAGTTTAAGACCATTTTCTTTTTTGAAGAAAAGGTTAATATATTAGAATTAGGGTTAAAAATGAAACTTTGATTTTGGGTTTTACCAATTAGATAGGTTTGTTGTTATAGAAATGGCTAGCTTATATTATTATGTAAGAGTAAAAAGTTGAGGTTTGATGTTATTTTGTTATTCTACTGCACCAAAGGGAGTTGGAAGTCAATACCTTTTTTTTCTTTTTTCCCTTTTTCCCTCACTTTCCCCTTCCTTTTTCCCTCTCCTACCTTTCCTATTATTTTCTTTTGTATTTTTGTATCTTATCTTATTAATACATAAATAAACTAAATTATTTATTAATTGTGCACAACTTTATCTTACAGAATACACTATTAAGAATCAGCAATTACAGTTTTTTTATTATAGAACCATGAGATGAGTGGCATTTAAATTCAATAAATAAATATATAAAAATAGTTTATTTCAACTTCTTTTATTCATGAAAAATTGCAGATGTTTATTTTGTAGAACTGTGGATATCATGACAAAGGAGAAAGTGACGAAGGATGAAATCGCTACATAACAATTTTCAATTCCTGTATTAGTTACACCAGAGGTCACCAACCTTTGTCGGTTGGTGGACTGGAGGAAAAGGGAGGGGGAAGCAATTTACATACGTGTGCACGCATGCACGCTCATGGGGCCAAGAACACGCATGCACAACAAACGGAGCTGGGCTAGTGCCCACGTGATACTAACCTTGTCCCTTGTTTCTTGCCTTGTTTCTGCACCCCGCGGCTTAGTGGCGCCCCATTTTTACACCATATGGTGCAGCAGTGACCCATTCCTATGCTCTGAGGTGCAATGGCAGCCCATTTTCACGTCCCGAGGCATGGCAGTGGTGGCCCATTTTTGCGACCTGAGGCAAGGTGGCGGTAGTGGTCCATTTTTGCACTCCAAGATGTAGCAGTGGCCTGTTTTCTCACCCCGAGGTCCGGCGGCAGCCCGTTTTTGCATCTGGCTGCTGCACTAGTGCTGCGGCCCATATGTTGGGGACCTCTGAGTTACACCAACACCGTGAAGCTAAACTAAAATCATATTAGACTGCATGAGTCATTGAGAAAACAAGCTTGAAAAATGTTACAAATTCAACGTGAATAAAAGTGTAGTCTGCATGTACTGTAGATGCTAAATGTGAAATTATATGTGATTGTTAGTTTTGAATAGGGAGTTATCAGCTTGATCAGATATTTTTGTGGCTGCTGTCTAGTTTTAAACAATCAAAAGACACTTTGATATGGTGGACTAAGCAATGCTCTTTGATATGTGCACTAAAAAGTGTTAAGAGTTGATTCTTCAGTCTTACTAGCAATTCATAGAGACTAAAATTGAAAGAGTTGTTTACACAGATCATAACTTGTTTGCAGAAACCATTGAATTACTTAAGCAAGCATGTACAGTACATATGTTTAAAAGTCACTTTTTAGACGTTTGAAAAATCCAGGAAATCAGCATGGGAGAGTGAACCTTTATTCATGTTTTCTTGTAGATACAGCCAAAAACCAGAGAAAGAATGTGATTATTCCACACTTTTAGTCTAGTGTGAAAACTATGATTTTGTGTTGAAAAAAATCCCTCTTATGCACAGTATATTCAAAGTGAAAGTTGTATCAGAAATAGAACCACCATTTGTATATGATAGACCAAGATAATGGAATAATGCCGCAAAAGTTAATCTGACTCTTCAGTCAAGAAATCTTAGGGCCAAATCAGAATTACTTAATTTAATCAGTGTTTCTTATTAATATATCTGAATGAAAGATAAGTTTACAACAAATACTTGCCATGTTTTCAGTTGGATATGCACAAAGATTTAGTATGACAAATAAGCTTTGTCACTAATTACATATTGTAAGAAAGTTGAAAATCAGAAGAAGATGATGGTGGTCGAAACGCAACTTAAGGGGATTTTTAATTAAATTTTTAGTCCGGGTTTTAAGGGGCTCCAGGGAGAGGGATGGGCAAACCGAAATTAGGGTGGTGGGTGAGGATGATCACCCACCGGGGAATTCTCCCAGGCCACCTGATGGCCTCGGCGAGGTGGGCGTAGGTCCTGGAATTGGGGAAGGGGGAGGGTCTGCCTAACAGAGGGCAATTCCATCAAGACTGTGTATGGGAGGGGTAGATATGGCGGGAGCAGAGGGCCATATTACACTAGGGGAGGGTGCACCCGCTGTTTACGAGCTGTGGTGCGCTCCGGCACCCATGGCTCCTCTTGCAACCTAGGGGGTTTGGGACCTCAGGGCCTGGGCTTCTGGCTGATGCTGTGTAACGCCAGGTCCATGGTTAATAAAGCCCCCCTCATTTATGATTTGGTTTCGGAGGGGGAGGTGGACCTGGCGGGTATTACGGAGACCTGGCTGGGCCAAGAGGGAGGGTGCCGCTCGTTGAAATGTGCCCACCAGGTTACCATGCATTTCACCAGCCGAGAGCCCAGGGGTGGCAGTTATTATTAAGGAAGGCCTGGACCCAAAAGAGACCACTGTGCCACAGACTGCCGGTTGTGAGTCCCTAGGTGTGAAGTGGGGTCATGGGAGGCAGCAGGGCGTGCTGATTGTATACCTGGCTCCCCGCTACGTATCAGCAGCCCTACCCGAGCTTCTCAGTGTGATAGCCGAGATGGCGATCGAGACCCCCAGACTGTTAGTTATGGGGGATTTCAATCTGCCATCGGTAGGTGAAGCATCTGAGGTGGCTTGGGAGTTCATGGCCTCTGTGATGGCCATGGACCTGACCCAATTAGTTGATGTCCCTACCCACACCGGAGGACACACACTGGACTTAGTTTTTGCCTCCGGCCAGTGGTTGAGTAACCGTGGTTTATGGGAAATAGTCATTGAGCCCCTGTCGTGGTCAGATCACTCTATCCTTCGGCTGGCCCTTCCTACCGCTACGCCCCACCGTGGGGAGGCAGAACCGGAAGTGACAAAATGGTTCCGCCCCAGGTGCCTGATGGACCCCGAGAGGTTCCAGATGGAGCTTGGGCCAATACCCGAGGCCCTGACCCGTGGCTCGATTGAGGACCTGGTGGCCACCTGGAATGGTGCTGCCACGGGGGCCCTGGACCGGGTTGTGCCTTTGCAGCCTCTCACCTGATACCGGACTACCTTGGCTCCTTGGTTTTCCGAGGAGCTGAGGGTGATGAAGCGTCGGAAGAGATGCCTAGAGGGTAATTGGAGGACCACCCGCTCCGAATCTAACCAGACACTGGTAAAGTCCCATTTAAGGACTTACCTAGTGGCAATAAGAGCGGTGAAACAAAACTATTTATCCGCTCTTATTGCGTCTGCAGGTAACTGATCTGCCGCCCTGTTTGGGGTGTCCCATTCCCTCCTTCATCAGAGGGTCCAGGATGCCTCCCTGCAGGGTCGGGAATTTGGGTGTTACCTGCATGACAAAATCGATCAGATCTGGGCTGGGTTAGCCTCTGATTGGACTAGTTCAGATGGGCCAACGGAGGCAGGTCTTGAGTCTACTCTCTGGGAAGAGTTTGATCCTATGACTCCTGAGGACATGGACAGGATACTGGGATGACTGAACACCACCACATGTTTACTGGACATGTGTCCCTCCTGGCTGGTACCGGCTTCCCGGGAGGTTACACGAGGCTGGCTCCAGGGAATCGTCAGCGCTTCTTTGATTGAGGGGTTCTTGCTGGCCACCTTGAAAGAGGCGGTGGTGAGGCCCCTCCTCAAGAAGCCCTCCCTGGACCCAGCTGTTTTGGCCAACTACCGTCCTGTCTCCAACCTTCGCTTTCTTGCGAAGGTTGTTGAGAGTGTGGTGGCACGACA
>JANHFS010038170.1:0-10037 GCA_032467975.1 Trimeresurus albolabris
TCCTTCCTTCCTTCCTTCCTTCCTTCCTTCCTTCCTTCCTTCCTTCCTTCCTTCCTTCCTTCCTTCCTTCCTAATTCACTGAACAAAGATTTGTTTTGCTTAGCAGCAGAAAGTTGTGTCCTACCTTATTCCACACCCCTAACCCAAAAGTTCTTTTCTCTCTCTCCTTCTTGATGAGACAAATCGGATGGAATCTAGATTTCTTAGCTGTTTACACAAGCCAGCTTGCAGTTCACTTAATGCCGCTCATCTAGGTCGGGTAATGAAGGGTAGATAAGTTGTGTGTCTGATTCTTTGGCAATTTTCAAGCGCCGGAGATGGTTGCCAAAACAGCCTTAATTGCATCACTAGTTGGAGATGCTGTGATACACAGCTGCTCACAGAAGGAATGACCGCTGGGTCAAATTTCTCCCCACCTTGCGTTTCTAGTTAAGTGCTCCAGGGCGAAGTCAGGCGTGCTAGATAACTACCTATCCGTGGACATCAAATTAAGTTTGTTTACTGCATTTGGAGTCTGTCTGTTTTGGAAACTCAGGATGGGGTGTATAAGGGTCAGCTTATCCATAATAACCACCCAGTAAATGCCAGGATGGAGGTCCTTGTCTCCAGATCTGCCCCATCCTTTGGAGTGGCTTGACCCGGGAAGTTCCCCGTGGTGTCTTCTCATTAGCTGAGCAAAAGATCAAAGAGAAACTCATTATTTCCCGAAATCCATCTTCAAGAAAGGACTAAAATGATAATAGAAACAGTGTTGCTGAAGATGACCATGGGACTGGAAAACATTCATCATCTCTTGCCGCAAAGGGTTGCTTCTGAAGGCAACCTTCAGAGATGGATGGAAGCCGTCTATAACTCATCTATCAGGCACCCCAAAGGATGCCATGGTTAACGGCTTCCCACATCGAAAGGTCCACAAAAACCAATCCTGATGTTCCATCTGCTACTTCCACAAATCATCTAGCGTGCCAACCATGTGGCCTTCAGAAGTTTTGAGCGACAAATCTCATCTTTTCTTGCCGGCTGATACCGCTCACGGTTGCTGTTCAAAACATCTCAAGGACGTCGGTAGACAAATTGGGAAGAAAAAACTAGCTCATTCCCAACTGTGACTTAAAACGAGGCTTCGCGACTTCTTCACCCCCTAAGGAGATCGATAACCTAGTGGCGGCATGATTAAAATTCAGACGGCTTGGCAACTGACTCATATTTATGACGGCGCCATGATTAAAATTCAGATGGCTTGGCTACTGGCTCCTATTTGTGACGGTCGCAGCGTCCTGAGGTCCTGTGATCCCCTCGTACGGCTTTCTGACAAGCAAAGTCAATGGGGGAGCCAGTTTCGCTTATCAACCATGTTACTGCAGTGATTCGCTTAGTGACTGTGACCAGAAAGGTCATAAAATGGAGCAAAACTCATTTTACAACTCCCTTGCTTAGCAACAGAAATTTTGGGCTCAGCCTGTATAAGCAGCCCATGTTTCTACATAGACCCCAGATGGATGTCTGGGCTGGTAAAATGATTCTTATATATATGCCTGAGGAGGAGAAGGCTATTAGAAGGCTGTGTGAGATGGATAGAAGGGACATCAATGTATGCATAAATAAGACCAATAATAAGAGAGAGGGAAAGAATAATAGGACAATAATAGCGTCCAGCATTGAAAACAAAGGGAAAAGTAAACAACTACGTAACGTTTCAGGTGTAACATCTGAGAGAGTGCAAACAAAGAGTAAGATCAGTGAAGTGAAGGAGAAGGAAGGTATTAATGCAGTAATTGATGGTATGACGCCATCACAGGTGGAATGGGTGGGTCCTATGACTAGATCCAGGTACCGGGTGCAAAGGGAGTGTTACTCCCATAAATAACTCCCACGCCCCTGGTGTACTACCCTGAAGATGCCGGTAGTATCCGGCGAAAGCTCGGTTTTTAATAATTTTATTAAAACTTTTATGGTTTTATTACTTCCTGGAGATCTCACTGTGGTGTTTTTATAATATATATATATATTACATTACCTTGAGTGCTTTTTGATGCACCCTGTCGACCCAAATATGGGAGAAAGGAATCTTCCCTGTCTCTTCCCTCCCTGACACAGCTGACAAAGTGAGAAAGACCCTGTGGCCTAGAGGTTAACACAGCTGCTTAACATGCAGACAGCCCAGGTTCGAATCTCAGAAGCGTATGTTTGGCTGATGAGAGCTAAAAAGTTCGAAATAGCTATTCAATTCTCCCTTAATTCTTGGTTAGCAATTCAAATTTTATATATATATGCTGTTTGGCAGATGGACTGTATATCCTGACCACCGAAGATGGTGAGTTCTACCAGACCTTCTGCGACATGTCCACCAACGGAGGTGGCTGGACTCTAGTGGCCAGCGTCCACGAGAACAACATGGGAACTGCGGAGGCAGTTCTGGATGTTTGAATTTCTTCCTTCTCCCCTTTTCCTAACTGCCAGGCTAGGGAGAAGAAAGTTCAGAGAGATACATAGTGCAGGAGGCGATTTGTTACACTGTAATGGGCAGCAGATCCAGCGGCAATAAACAAAAGGTTACATTGTAGCAAATAGAGGAAGTGAAAGTCATAACCCCGCAGGGATATCCTCCTCCCCTGTGGAAGTATGGCAGAATCCAGGGGAAGGTGAGATTTGGTTCTATATCAGAGGAGATAGATAGAAATGAAATATAAATGGGTTCTGACACTATCTATCTATCTATCTATCTATCTATCTATCTATCTATCTACTATCTATCTATCTACTATCTATCATATCTATCTATCTACTATCTATCTATCTATCTATCTATCTATCTATCTATCTATCTATCTATCTATCTATCTATCTATCTATCTATCTATCTCTTTGGTGGTTGTTTAAGAGTCCACCAGAATCCCAGAACTGGTCTTAGAATTTGGAAGGGGAAGAAGACGTCTCAAAAGAGGATCAAAGCAACTATCTCCATATTGGTGCCCAGAAAACCTCTAGTTGGACCTTCACTGGGTCATCATGGTCCAAGAAGTCACCATGAGTTAAGGTCAGTTTTGATGACTGGGCCTCGGTTCACCTCAGAGTGCTACAACTGGGTTGAAGAGGACACCGTAAAACATCTTCATCTTCTGCATGTGCTTTGCTGATGGAGCAGTCATGCATGAAAATAATCCAGCTGTGGTTTGCTTTCCAGAAATACCCAGTGAGATATGGTGCTGGCAGTTGTCCAAACAATAACGGCCCGGCTATTCCTGTTGTTTTTGATGCTGGTGATGCCCAGAAGACTTCAGAATTGTACTCTCCCAATGGACGGGGTAAGCATGAGTTGGAAGGAATCTTGTAGGCCATCTAGTCTAGTCCAAACCCCCCCCCCGCTCCAGCAGGAGACCCTAAAACACCATTTCTGACAGATGGCAGTCCAGTCTCTTCTTGAAAGCTTCCAGTGATGAAGCTCCCACAACCTCTGAAGGCAACTTCTGTTCCATTGGTTGATTGTTCTCACGGTTAGAGGGCTGCCCCACAATGTAGTTCCTCAGCTGGGACTTCATCTGTTGAAGCTAAGATCAAGGAGGAAGGCAAAGGAAGGGCTCCTGCCCAAAATTGGTGCCGCAGTTAAGATGCTTTAGAAAGCAGATTGCAGATTGTGTCTTGGGGGTCATTTTGTATGCCCCAAAATCCAGACTCCAGCTGCTAGGATATAGTAATAGGAATGGGAAGAGTCCGGCACAGTGCAAATGTGGCCATTTTTAGGTGGGTGCACTTCAGCTCCCAGAATTCCCCAGCCTGCTTGCTTCAAGATGAGTGGACTTCAGCTCCCAGAATTCCCCAGCCAGCATGCTTTAAGATGGGTGGATTTGAGCTCAACAACATGCTGTGGGGAATGCTGGGAGTTGAAGTCCCAGATTGTCGATTGTCCTCAACCAAGATTGTGAAAATAATTAAAATCCTCCCAACCGCATTTAGTATTTCTCTTCTGTTTCTCAGGTGAATTTGTCTCTGGTTTTATCCAATTCCGGGTGTTTAATAACGAACAGGCAGCAATGGCTCTCTGCTCTGGCATTAAACTCACTCGATGCAATGCAGAACATGTGAGTATCCAGGCCTTCCCTTCAGACACTGCCGCAAACGGTCATAAACGCCACCTCAGCATAGAAGCTGGATAATAAAATTAAATAAATACATGCATACTAGTCGTCGAACCAGCCAAATGAAATCATGTGATCGCAGGGGTGAGAGGGGGTAGACAGCTGTCAGAACTTTGAATCCAGGTCCTAAATATCTTTTTTTGGGGAGGGGGGTGTCCATGGTAACTTTGAGGAGTTGCTAAGCAGCCGGTTGTAAGTACAGGCCTACCTATACATCCCCTTGAACTGTGCTTTTCTTTCCTCGGATTCAGTTTTGCCTTTGCTGGAGGGTTTTTGGTGTGTGTGTGTGTGTGTGTGTGTGTGTGTGTGCTATAGTTTTGTATCCCACCATCCATGTACACAGCACACTATGGAATTCTATTGGCATTTTAGAACATAGTACAGAATCCTAGGGCTGGAAGGGACCTTTGAAGTCTTCTAGTCCAACCCCCTACACAAGCAGGATACCTTATAAAGGTCGTCCTCGACTTATATACCATTGGTTTACTGACCATCCAAAGTTACAACGGCATTGAAAACAGTGAGTTATGATCATTTTTCACACTTACAACCATTGCCGCATCCCCCAGGGTCACATGATCAAAATTCAGAGGCTTGGCCACTGACTCGTATTTATGACGGTTGCAGTGTCCTGGGGTCACGTGGGCCCCTTTGGCGACCTTCTGACATGCAAAGTCTATGGGGAATCCAGATTCATTTAACAACCATGTTACTAACTTCACAGCTGCCGTGATTCATTTATCAACTGTTTCAAGAGAGGTCATAAAATGGGGGCAAAACTCACTTAACAAATTTCTCGCTTAGCAGCAGAAATTTGGGGTTCAGTTGGGATCATAACTCAAGGATTGCCTGTAAGGTGGCCACATGGGTGAGGAATGGACACCTTTCCAAACTTAAAATCCATGTCTTAAGTATCTTTTGGAGAACCTGTGGTAACTTTGAACAGTTGCTAAGCGATCAGTCATAAGTTGAGGACTATCTGTACATCCTTTTGGGCTGTTATTTTCATCCCTAGAATTCAGGTTCGTCTTTGATAGATTTGTGTATGTGTGTGTGTTATAGTTTTGCACGCTGTCATCCAGGCACACAGCATACTGTGGCATTTTAGAACACAGAACATTGAATCCTAGGGCTGAGGGACCTTGGAGGTCTTCTACTCCAACCCGCTGCTCAACCAGGAGACCCTACACAAATTCCAGACAAATAGCTGTCCAATTTCTTCTTGAAAGCCTCCAGTGATGGGGCACCCACAACTTCTGGAGGGAACCCCTTCCACTGCCTAGTTGTTTTCACTGTCAGGAAATTCCTCTTTAGTTTAAGTTTGTTCTCTCTCCCAAGGTATAAGATGTTTAACTCCCTTTTTCCATCCTTAGCACTGCATTGGAGGAGGGGGCTTTTTCCCAGAAGCAAACCCCCGTCAGTGTGGTGATTTTACAGGCTTTGACTGGGACGGCTACGGGGTTCACCGTGGATGGAGCACTTCCAAAACCATAGTGGATGCTGCCGTGCTGATCTTCTACCGCTGAGCAGCTGAATCAGAAGCCCGAGAGGGAGGCGCCTCTCCCGGAGCAAGAGAAATTTACGATTACAGCACACCATATGACAGTGCTGGGCAACAAAAATAAAAGCAGCAGATTAAAACTTGGCCTCTGTTTTGTCTTTCTTTTTTCACAATAATCTTTTGCATTAGAGTTTACAAATGTGGAGATAAGAAAATAATACAAAGTAAGAAAAATATAAAAAGAAAAAAAAAGCAAAGAAAAAGAAAAAGAATAGTAAGGAAAAATAGAAAAGAGCTATATAAAGAAATAATAGCATCAAAATCACCAAAGTGATAGTACCGCTATCTTAAAAACTTCTATAATAATACAATAAAAAACTAATATCAAAACAGTAAAAGAAAAAAGCAGAAAAAATGTATTTTATCCTTTGTACCATCTATGAAGTCAGCCAGACATTTTCTGATTAGCATTTTTTATTAAATGAGCTGCATCAGAAAGTCAGAAAAATACATATTTTCTTTTATAAATTTTTCTCCCTTCCCCTTTTTTCCTCTTTGTTCCTTTTTCCCTTTTTTTTACTTTTTTCTTAGTTGGTACTATTTTGCTATCTTTGTATTTTTAAAGTTCAATAAAAAAATATTACTATTTAAAAATAAGAAAGTCAGAAAAATCTATTTCTGATGCCCAGCAGGGGAAAAAAAACCCAGTGAAAACTGCCTTCCTGGTAGGCTGGGGTAGATGCAGAGCAAACATTGTTGCCTTATTTTAAAAATAATAAAGGCAGGATATAAATAAAAAGATAAATAAATTAGGCATTCCAGTTCATAAGGATCAAGCCTAAATCTGTAAAGAGCCAAGATTACGGTAATTCTCTCGTCAAAATGCCAGGATGAAGTACTAACAATCACCACTAGGTGGCAGTATTTATCCATAAAACGATGGTCCTATCCCACAGAAAATATTTGTCCTTCAGAAAGTAAAGATATTTGCTTAGTGTGTCATCCTGTGTCTCAGCAGCTGTAGGATTTAGAGGGGGGGGAATCCATTATTCTGTGTGATCGGTTGTGGTGTGTGTCTGTGGGCATAGAGAACAGATTTTGAGTCTGCCGGCAGAACATGGATTTGCTCCACTTTATTGCAGCACTGATTGTGGTCTTCAATCCCCAGAATTCCCTAAGTTGGCCAAGAATTCTGGGAGCAGGGGGAATTCTGGGAATTGAATGGCTCCCATAAAGGGGCCAAGGCTGAGAAAGAGAAAAGCTGAACTTTGATGAGAAGACCTGTGCTCAAATGAAAAACAGGTCATGCAAAGAGGACTAAGACTAGAGGGTTTGCTAAAATGCAAAAGTGAAACTGAAACCAAAAATGTCTGCCTTCACAATTAGGAAGGACTTTAGATGTACAACTTTGTAGACTTTCAGAGTCACTTTTGTGAGATAAGTGGCCATATCAACGATTTAAATGCCTATATTATTGTTTTTCGACCTTGTCAACTTCCAAATGGTTGGAGTTTGACTCCCAGAATTCCTCAGCCAACAAAGGGAATTCTGGGAGTTGAAGTCTACTTAACTTAAAGCATCCAGGGTTGGATTTGCAAACAGTAATGGAGGCCTCCTTCTTAGCTGATTCCTCTGACCCAGGTTAATACATGGGAAAGAGCTTTTTTTGTTTTTGTTTGCCTTCACTTCAGATGTGTCCAACCTTGGTAACTTGAAGACTTGTGGACTTCAATCCCAGCTATGCTGGCTGGGGATTCTGGGAGTTGAAATCCACAGGTCTTAAAGTTGCTAAGATTGGACAACCCTGGTTTTACATCCTGCTATGCCTTGAAAATGAAATTAGAACCAAGTTGCCACAGCCAGAACTGGAGTAGAAGTAGTCCTCAATTTACAACAGTTCATTTAGTGACCATTCAAAATTACAATGGCAGTGAAAAAAGTGACTCATGATCGTTTTTCACACTTACGACCTTTGCAGCGTCCCCCAGGGTCACGTGATCAAAATTCAGACACTTGGCAACTGGCTCATGTTTATGACGGACGCAGTGTCTCCCGGGGCTCACACGATCCCCTTCTGCGACCTTCTGACAAGCAAAGTCACTGGGGAAGTCAGATTTCACTTAACAACGTCGTTACTCACTTAACAACTGCAGTAATTCACTTAACAATTGTGGCAAGAAAAGTTGTAAAATGGAACAAAACGCACTTAACAACCCTTTTGGACTCAATTGTGGTCGTAACTTGAGGACTCTGTAATTGTATTAACAAGAGGTGCTAGTCCAGACTGAAGATTTGTTACCCATGCATGAGATAAAAAAGGTCTTCTATGACATTCTTTGAGTAAGCTTGAAAAAGAGGCTCTAAATCTAACTAGCCAACATATTAGTTGGGAATAATATGTTTGGTGAAGCCCTAATGTGATAGGTTTGTTTGGTTCTGGCTTAGAAGCTCCACAGGCATTTGAAGGTGCCGTGTCACATCAAGACTATGTTATGACACAAATATCACTGTCAATACTCTCATCCAGTTGGTGTGGTATAAGTGTGAAGTCCCAGCTTCTGCGTCATGATGGAGTGATGTGTGTTTTCTCACTTAGCTTTGCCACCCCCATGAATGTCTAAGGGGTGATCAGTCAACTCAACTATTCTGTTTCACAGAATCCTTAGTTGGAAGGGACCTTGGAGGTCTTCTAGTCCAACCCCCTTCCCAAGGCAGGAGTCCTTATACTATCCCAGATAAATGGTTGTCCAATCTCTTCTTGAAAACCTCCAGTGATGGAGCACCCACAACTTCTGAAGGCAAGCCGTTCCTCTGATTCATTGTTCTACTGTCAGGAAATTCCTCCTTAGTTTCAGGTTTTGCAAACCATGGAGAGATGCAACATGTAAATACAACAAGTTATGATTTTTTTCCAGTAAACTATGGCTAAGAAAACCGTATTTAGTAGGATGTGTGAATGAAGGAAGAAAAGGCTTGATTGCAGGTATTTACTTCTTAAGAGAGCCAGATTGCTATCGTGGTGTCTTGCGTTAGGCACAAAAGCTGGCTGGGTGATTTAGGAGACTCGATGAGTTCTAGTCCCGCCTTAGGCCTGAAAGCTGTCTGGGTGACTTTGGGCCAATAATTTATACGTTACATTTAGAGACCACTCATCTCATTCAGAGAGCGACTTTCTAACTGCAGGAACAAATGTCAGCTCAGCTTGTAGCTCTTCCCAGGATGGTCCTCCCTGTCATTTCTTTAAAAGCATCCATCCACCCTATCTGTTTTCTTCTACCCCTCACTCACCCCAAGCCCAGTTCTTCTTCCTAGTCTTATTATTACACCCACTTTCATCCAATGCCAAAAAGCATAGAGGTTTCTGCTTGTTGCTCCTCACCGGAAAGAATTATTATTATCTTAGTTTTATCCAGATTTAACTCCTTCAGGAGGGACCTTCCCTGGCTAGGTCACCAATGGCAACAATCATGTGACCCCAGGAGACTGCATCCATCATAAATACTTGCCAAATCCAAAGCTTTTTGATCACGACTGTGGGGGATGTGCAATGGTCATAGGTGTGAGGGCTGGTCATAAGTGTGAGGATCGGTTCCAAGTCACTTTTTTCAGTGCCCTTATAACTTTGGACCATCACTAAGTGCATGGTGGTAATTCAAGACCACCTGTCCATTTTAAAAAATTAGAAACCAACACAGCGCTGTTAAGTGAATCACTGCAGTTGTTAAGGTAGTAACATGGTTGTTAAGTGAAACTGGCTTCCCCATTGACTTGGCTTGTCAGAAGGTCGCAAGAGGGGATCACGTGACCCTGGGATATAGCAACTGTCATAAATATGAGTCAGTTGCCAAGTGCCTGAATTTTGATCACGTGACCAGGGGGATGCTGCAACGGTCGTAAGTGTGAAAAATGGTCATAAGTCACTTTTTTCAGTACCATTATAACTTCAACCGGTCACTAGAAGAACTGTTGTAAGTCGAGGACTAACTGTAAGGAAAAGATTAGATTATAGAACAGAACAGATTATAGAATAGAATAGATTAAATAATAGAATAATAAAATTAGTTGAAAGGGACCTTGGAACTCTTCTAGTCCAACAAATTTCCCCACTGCAAACATCTGGAAATCTGATGTTCTGTAGAAGATGCCACCTTACTCTCCACTCTAGGTATCTAAGCATCCCTGTTCAGAAGTCCTCCAGGTCTAGTGAGGAGAAGGACCAGGGGAGACATGACAGCAGTCTTCCAATATCTGAGGGGCTGCCATAGAGAGGAGGGGTCAACCTATACTCCAAAGCACTGAAGGCCGGACAAGGAATAACAGATGGAGGGTGATCAAGGAGAGATTCAACCTGAAATAAGGAGATACCACCATTTTTCTTTTGTCTTGTAAGAAGTCTAGAA